>DWNR01001041.1:0-16418 GCA_018250455.1 Polygonus leo
CCGTCGTCTGGCCCCTAGGGCGGCGGGTATGCGTGCGAATTTTTCCGACGTAAAAAAAAAAAAAAATGCATCAACGTTCTTTAAGTTGCTTTTTAGTTGTCAAAGCAAATGTCTGATTAATGTTGAATAAAGAGAAGATAAAATGTACATATGTGGAATACAACTTACATTTCAGAAGAATTGTTCTACACGTATATCGTTAATCAGGAATGATTTCCCTACGCATTTTTGATATTACTAAATAAATTAATATTAAAAAAATTATACAGCTTTTTTGCACTAGGTACTCTGTTCTAAAATATGCTATCAAGTCGCTCATAACCAACAAAATACTAAGTGAGATATAAAAAAAATCACATACCTTCATCCGCGTGAGTATATGCAAAGCTCTGACGCTACATTACCTGTGCAAGGTAGCCGAGTTACTCGATCTAATTCGTCTCTTTATCTCTCCAATTATCACTCGCCAGAAACAAGCCAGAAGCTGTGTTTACGGAACACAGTAACGTGCTGATTGGTACGCAAACACTAAATTGGATCTCGTTACCGCTTAGCCACGGATTCGTCGCGCTCGCGATAGCGGATATAGACCGCTTAAATATCCAGCCTTCATATAGCAAATATGATGAATTAACTTTCAAACCTATTTTTATTAAATTAGACATGCAATTGTAACTTACCTTTAAGGCAAACAAATAAATATACTCTATTTTAATAGACTGGCAAGATCTCTGCCCGCTACCTCGCTACATGCTATAACCAAAGTTGCACCGATACCTATATGTCATAATATTATTTTTGTGATAAAGTATGAACCAACTGTTCCATCACGGAACAGTCAATACCCGACCCAACCGGCGGTGTACGTTGCCTTCTACTATCTGTTGGAATGTTATACCAAGTCAATGGAAAATCGCTGAAAAATGGTCCTATATTATTATTATATTCAACTTAAGTAACGTAAAGCGTCTTTAACTCCAAGCCAAGCTATACAAGCAACTTGAAATCGCTTGTTTTAAATATTTCAATACATACTTTCAATACATACCTACATACGTATTCAATACAATGTGTGGTATCGTGGCTTAGTACTAAAATACGCTCTCGCGTCGCCTGTCACGCTACCTAAAGTCGTGGCCAAACCCTTTAGGTGTAACATTGGTAGCTTTGTCTTCTTGGAAGTAGCTTGTTTGCGCTTCGTAGTAGGTAAGTTTTAAAAAGGATGCTATTTACTCTACTTATGAATTCGTTCACACTAACTTGGCGTGTAAATTGAGACTTAAGATTATTGGAATTTATTAGACGAGGAATTATTGTAGGCGGTATAACTATACGTATAACTTATATAAGTTTCAAAAAATATCGCCATCTTCATTCTTATAATCTTACGTAAAGCAAATCTTGTCTTCTTCGGGGTATACCTTCGGGATATGTATAATGTATATGGAAGTAGTGTCGTTATTGATTACACACACAAGACGAGAACGCACAATTGATGAACTTCTTAGTCAGCAGATCATTTGTAAAGGCAGATCCCAATTACCATCGAACTGCTAGTTCTACTATCTTATAATAAAAACTATTGGTTTTTAATATCTGTTTCTCATGTGATGTCGTAACAAATCCATTTCACAAATGTTTCTAAGTATATGGAAATGCTGCTTATCTAGAATAATATTGAATACAGCTTAACCCGCAATTTATTAGTACTACGCTAGTTTTAAAACTAGTAGTCGTAAAAGATACTTAAGTGTCGAATTTTGTGTTCTCCTTTGGTTGCTTAATTCCTGCTTATACGTTTTCCTTTCTTGCTATATTAAGGAAATAATGCAACTCTATTTTGTAACATGAGAACAACTCAAGATACATTTGAAGCGACAATCATTTCGTATGGGTAAAAGTTACAAACGCATGCGCATACAAAAGATCCGAACAAAAGAAAACCAGAACGGATGTTTTATTAACCTTAGTCCACTGGACAGGGTTGTCAATCAAGAGAAATAATAATAAAATCTGACGTATGGCCGTCAAAAGCTGTCCCAAATCGCATCGGGGCCGATGACCCGCACTAACGACTCAGACCAAAATCCCTAGCAATTTGTTTTGTTCGACTCCTCGGCCACCGCCACCCGTCACAGCCAAACGGACCTAACCCTTCAAACGCGGCGACAAAGCGAAGAAATGTTTTCTAACGTCACAATACAGCTCCTAAAATAAACTATCATATAATATCAATAATGTATTCACGTACGCACGGACACATGTATTTTAAATACGTATTATGTGAAACCAGTTAATAAATTTCTTGAAGAAGGGTTCAGGTGGGCATTGTTGTCGGATCACTGTTTCTGTACGTGTTTCTTTTGGGGCGCTGATTGAAATTCCCAGGCCGGTGTTCGCATGACAATGGAAAATGTATCGATCCGGGGGGAAACAGTTCGATATTAAATACTTATGACGTGTATTTACACAGTTTTGACGGGTGTGTGACGTGTCTTGTGAACTGCGCTTGAATATTTAACGAGATATCAATTAAAAAGATGTTACTAGCCATAACTCGGACTCGAATCGTGTGTGGCTGTCAAACTTAATAATATTTCGTTGCCTTATGGTTCAGTGATAAATGTTTTAATTATATTGAAATAAACAATACTAACAATTGCAGCTTTTACTGTTATTTATTAGTGATATTGGAAATAATGTAGTTATACAATTTTCGTAGTAATATGCCGTAGCGCTTCAATTAATTCTTTAGTAAAGTATTTAAATATTTATAAATACTTTTCGTTTATATAAACCACGATACATGGACACTTGTACTCAATTCAGTCTCTTACCGCTAATTATTATACAAAACATCTCTAAAATGTCTCCTATTATAGTTTTCACGAGACTAATAAAATGTGATAAGAATATCCTTAAGGAAATTAGCAAGCAATTGACATACGTTATAATTCTTGTTATTACCACAATTTATTATTCTCCAACACTACGACTTATGGTCTCAGAGACTTAATCCAATACCTTTATTAAGGGCAACGAATACCATAAAATACACCCATAACACGTTTAGTCGCCAATAAGTTAGTCCTTTGTGCCTGATTTATTAAACGGAGCTTCAATCAACGTTTACGAGCGATCTCGCATAAAAATATTTAACTATTTGTTTGCACATAATATTAACGACTCGCACCATTATATCGAAATGTAACACGAATATAACCTTTATGAGATTAGCAATAAGAATGATACGAAATGAATTAAAGGGTCGTTTTTGACCCGCGGTGCTATTGTGACGGTTAGATTAATTAGTATCAATATTTGGCTTTGTATTGCTACAAATCGCTACAAATCTTAAAATAACATTCGTAGCAATTACACTTATACAATAATAGCTATTTTTGTATGTTTCTATATATCAATTTCATATCTTTATATTGGATTATAGATTATTTATGGTAAAAAAAATTTGAAGCCTAGCTGTAAAATTTGTTTCTTAACTCTAGCTTATTAGCGCAGCGTAACAAAATATTAAGCACAGAGGCAATAAAATTTCTGCTGTTTAAATACTTTCCCGTATTGTATCCTTAAAAATGATTATGACACATAGACTAATTTCAAGAAGCTCAATAGAAACAGACCAGTAGGGTCTAGCTGATAATTTTTAGAAAGATATTATGCAAAATCTTTACAATTCCACTGTCTGAATCTATCCCAAGGCTGAATCCCACTAAATCATAACGCATAAGGTAAATTGAAACCTCGTAAAAAAACTCAGTTTTAATACACAAACTGGGTCCATTATCCAGTCCCTTATCATGACTTCGTTCACAATAACATAATCCGTATCACCAATGACTCAATAACAACAAAAGCTCTTAGAGAAGAAATAATCAAAATAATCAAAAATTGAAGATTACAATACCAATCGAAAACTGTCATTCGTATGAGGTATTTCTTAACAACCCCTGCATCAACCCTCGCCCCCGACTATTGTTGTCACGACCAGACCATCCCCTGTTATTGTGTAGTTTAAACAAAATCGGCCAAGTGCGAGTCGGACCTGCACTTAAATCCACACTGCATGCAATTTTAACAACTATTACTATCAAAGCTCCAAATAGAAAGGATTCCAAGCCAAATGTTTTGGAATCCCTTGGATATTTGTATCCAATAGATATATTAAAACTTGTACAGTTTTAACATTTTTTTCACAACTACAGCGAACACCATTTGAAATATGGAAAAATCATTATGGTATTCTGAAAACAATGCATCAGTTATGTGGATTAACTTTTGTGCGGTAGCTGTTTACAGATGTTACACATGACATGTTTAGACATACATGTACGATTAAGAAGGACTAATGCTAAAGTATAGAGAGTTCTACATATAGTATAGGAATAAGCGTAAATTAAAAGATTTGCCAGACGACCAAGTTTCTCTTTAATTCTTTTAAGTTTTTCTTTTGATGTACGTTCTAAAGGATTTATTCTTACACCGAAAACCAAGTGATAATTATTTTTATTATGCATATAGCTTTTACAATCTGCGACCCCCTTGTTAGAGGTCATACTATTTATCTGGATTTTTTATGAATTAAAATTGAATGTAATTCTTATGCAGCTAATTAATTTCCCTTGTCTATAAAAATATTGTTTTTTTTTTCGCATCTTTTTCGAATATCGACATTTTCCACCATTTCACCAGGCGTTTTTGCTAAACTTTAATACGTAATTATTCTCCACCCAAAACACAATACTCAAATGTATTTACGTTTTTATTTATAGTAGCCACGTCGTTCTTCATAAGCTTTAAGTTTCGTTTTCATTGATCAATGATTGACAGATGGACAAAGGAACACTCTTTATGACTCTCCGGCGAGCTGCACTCTTATCAGAATCAAGATTACCACCACTTCAATACAAAATGACATAAGTGCTTTAAACGCTACTTCGACATGGTCCTAAATGCGAACATATTAAAGTAGAAATGGGACTCTGTTTCTGTATTTGAGATGAAATTCCGTCGTTTGTATCAAAGAGGTATGTGACAAGCAAATGATAGTCATTATTGTTTGACGAATATCGCTCTAATGACGCTGGTTTTTAATCAGATAAAAACGAATTTTGCTTGTCTTATTTTGTCCAGCACAATGGACAATGGAAGTAATTTTATTATACAGAACTCATGCGATCCCTTCGAAGATTATTTTATCTTACAGATGTTATGATTTAAGAAGACCCTTATAATTTATTGCAGAACACTTATAACTTCTAGTAGTCGTCATTGATTGTAAACAATAAATACTTTATCTCTAGCCATTGTAAGGTTTCAATTGTCTAATTAGATTTGATTGAACGATTTGATTTGTTTCAATTGCTTTATTTGTTTCTACTTTAGTAAATTTCACACAATGTATTTATAAATAGGATTTTTTTAAATATGTTATTCAAAAGATTATTTTGTCTCAAACTGAAATGTTCACGTCCTCGCGACAATCAAAAAAATTAGGGCGGAATATGTCGTGAATTATTTAGTTTTGTTCAAGAATAGGATGTAATCAATCTTACATCTATATTTTGTGTTTGTATATGGCAAATTAGCTCTAAAATCGATTAACGTGCCGTTCAATTTATTTCAAAGTAAAACAAACTTAACCAAAACAAAGAAAAATAAATTACGCCAAGAAATTGTTGGTAATCTATGCAGGTCCAAACTCAAAATCGAACAAAAAGTGATATTTGCTCACATATTCGCACCAAACGCTTTTGTGGAGTCCACAGCGAGTATTTTCGTAAGTTACATAACAATCGTTACAGTGGCGACGCTAAATGACATTGTGACTGCGACAAACAACCCCGAAGCATAATGGCTAAGGCTTCGATGGACACGATCTTGAGATAGGCGTAAGTTAGTAGCGAATGCGATTGTTTGTTGGTAAGTTTGCCAGGTGGTAGAACTCGTTTAGTTCGACCGGGGAAATACAACCGCCACCCTCACAATCCTTCATGAAGCAACTTTTGTTTCGGTTTAGAGGGGCGTGGTTGCCGGCAATACTTATACACGAGGATTACATCGTAGTCTTCAGGGGTAACAAAGCATCTGTGATCAAACTTACGTATGATTTAATCGTATTTGGGGATGATTACTAATGTCCATGGGTGGCAGTTACCACTAACCATCAGGTGGACTGCATGCTCGTCTACTACTAAATAAAAAAATCACAGACATTCATCAAAGTAGCAGTTACATAAGCGCCAGCAAAGAGGTGCTATCACCGCCAACTATGTAAATTCTTGTTTCTAAGAAGCTTGGATATCGGTCTTAATCAAAAATGGCGCAAACATCTCGATCTAAGGAGAAAACACTACATCTATATTCTATTTGTGAGTTAGTATTTTAATTTGATTACGAGTATCCGTCGTAGCATACAACGGCTAAGTAAAGTTTCGAACGGTACAACGACTGTATAAAATTTCATTAATACTATGATGTTTGACCAAGAATGATTAAATAAATCTTTTTAAATTATTCGCTCGAAGTTAAAAACTTAAACCTGTTTTCAATGTACAACAAAAATTTCAATTACACATTTGCTTTTCGTGGTCACATTTACAATAGATGCTAAAAATCAAGCTGTCCACTACGCAATGCCTATCTAATGAGTTTGGGTGACATCGAATAATTGTCACGTGAACATTGCTTTAATACACTTCAATTGGACAATTGCTTTTAAATACGAAGAGAATGTTGAATTTTCCCATTATACCCATAGCAAATGTTTAAGTTTCCAAATTGGCGCCGACGCCAAAATATTTAAAGACAAATTGACTCTATGATGCGATAAGTCGGCTCTAGAAACAGCTTTAGAAATTCCACTAATAGACACCATAACAACGAATGATATCTACATATTCATAACTCAGAAAACCTATTGTCTGAAAGAGAATTAATTTCAGCGACACCATTGAAATATTAAGAGCTTGACTTACAAACTATAATATTGTCTTAGGCTTCTTTCTCCGATTTTTCACACTCTTCAAATTGACTACAATAGTGAGTCAATTCGTTGTCCGTTTATGTAACTTTGCTAATAACACCATTAATAATGAGTATGTCTGACATGCACAAATTGTTTCGGATTTTTGGAAACAACTTTGAATTTAACGGTCACTACATTGTTGTTATACAAACGTAAACCTTATGTCATTGCGATAACACTTTTTGGAATATCTTCTACTGTAATTTTAAGATTGTCAGTACGTATTTCTTTAGTAATTAGTACGCTAACTCGGTTGACACGAGCTCTTTGTCAGTCTCTTTATGACATCCTCCTTCAGAATCTGAATAACATTTTGTAGGTTTTTCAGTCGTGTGTGGTTCATTCTCAGTGCGAACAAAGAATACAATATTTCTGACGATAATGCCTTTTAGACTAGTTTTGTAACCTTTTGGTCGTTCTTGTCGTCTTCGTGAACAAATAAAAATTATTCTTTTCGATGCTCATTGACGTAATTCAGGAAGGGCATAATATTTACATAAGGCGTATGAAAAGATTTAAATTGTTAGTAATTTGTTCATACAAATATGTTGATTGATAACAAAATTGATATATTGATGAGTAATGTAATAAAATAGTATATCATCAGGAAGTAAGATAGACATACGACACAGTTATATACGACATAGTTAACGATATATTTTTAACAGTAGAAACTTCACCACCAATTTCTGCAAACCTCAGTTTTATATTAAAGATTAAGTATTTGTTAGTTAAATAGTGCATGCGTTCGATATATAACCTTGAGTGTTTGTTACCTCATTAATTTTAAAAAACTTAGTAAACTTCATTAAATGTCTATCTTTTCCTTAGCATTAACCCGGGATATAACGATTTGTCACTTCACTTTATACACAAATCTTTTGATCTCACTGCCTCGCATACTCAAAAACTAGGTACTTACTTGAATTCCATACCGGTCATCATTCTTTACATTCTCCATTGAGATCAGCAGAATCTGCGCAATCATACGAGCTAAGTGCCCAACTGGCGGGGCCGGGCCCTTGTCCAGAACCTTCAGCAACTTCGCAAGACGTAATCTGCTCAAATAGCTCTCGACGTATTCAGAACACAATACTTAGACAATCAATCTTGAGCGCGACCCTTTTTGCATAGGGGTCTGCTCACACTTACTTGGTTGTTTGAAAATGTTGTTGTTAGAATTGTACGCTTAGTTATATTGAAATTGGGATTTTGTTATTATTCTATCATTTTGACTGTATTTTATTTGAATGATGTCAATAAGTACGCACTTACTCGTATTAAGCGACTGGAACCTAAAATGTTCTTATTCTAGGATTAAACCTATAGTTACTCTACCAAGCTCACAAGAGGGGATACTTCAATGTTGCTGGTTGCTGTTGCTGGTGTACATGACGTATATGTGACTAATTTACTAGATTGCCGAAATGAGAACCCAAAGAGCGTTACAGATATAAAACATTAAGCCTATTCGAAGTTGGAAACAAATGTGCAGTTACTTCTAGACTGACTGTTTTCTGGTTCAAAAGTGACTGGCAAATATGTGTGCGATCGTATCGTTTTACTGCCCCTACATAAATATTCTCCACCTCTCAGAGTCGACTAAATTTCGTTACACAGTAATTCCTGTCCGAGCTTTGGATACAGTATTACACAATTTTGTAATATATTGTAAATTTATGATTTTGTTATTACTGAAACAGTTTTTTTTTCTGGGTATAAGATACAGAAGACCTTTATTTTAATCTGAATGATGTATGTCAAAAATTACATTGAAGACGAATGTAATGGTACACACATTATTTTTATAAATTAAGTCTTTATTGTTGACTTCACCAGCGAAGAATGATTATTTATTTACGCTCTAATGTGAGAAGATCCCACAGGGTAGCTCTTTAGGGTTAAATCTGCGAGTCACGCGTCCAGTCTCCAGGGAAGGAACAGTTTAATGCATAGTTGGAGATTGTTGGCCCTCGATTACCAGCATTAGAACTGCGGGAAACTATCTCAGAGCGATGAGAGGGGTTTTTCATACCAGTTGATATAGAGATACTGATGAAAGATTTAATTACAGTTAAATCTTTATAGTTAGGTATATAAAAAATTCGTGTCACTGCGTTAGTTGTCATACTCCTCCAAAACGTCTTAACCGATTTTGACGTAATTTTATATGTACATTCAAAAGATCTGAGAATAGGTTGTTATCTATTTTTGTACCCCTAAGTGATAAGGGCATTTTATTTTTTTATGATGAGGGATTAAAAATACATACAAATCTGCTAACATCAACCCCTATTTTTATATGGCAGAACTACGTTTGCCGGGTCAGCTAGTACCGATATTAAAGTTGACGGCGGTATCACTGTTACTTTCCATCGGACAGTAGTTCTTTAAAATATTTTTTTGTTTATCACGAAAATATGTGACTTATCATAGTCACATAAGCTGCGACTCAATCAGATATTTCTGGCCTACTTCGAATAAGACTAATGTATGCCTATCTTAGGTTTGTTCCAGACTTAACAATGAGACTTGTGCCTAGCAGAAACACTGTGACAATGGAAAAACCGTAATTTTGAAATGTTTTAATGTATATTTATGTAAGAATCGCAACCGTATTTTAACGAATGGGAAGTATATAAATTTAAGTAGACCTTTATAATTCGTTCAAAGAGGTAACGCTTTCAAAACGGATGCGGCCTCTTGAGGCCTCGCAAAGGTATACCAGTTACACCACTGTCTGTCTGTTCCTGTTATTGTAATCTCAACCCTGTTTATATTGGTACATGATTTATTTTGCTTTGTAGGAAAGGAGGGTCTGCAACAACAAACGAATGAATGGATCCACTTGAAGACCGGAAAGTTCCGTCAGTTTTCGCGCGCGAACGAATTCGAATGAAGTATTAATGTATATGGTATATCTTTTTAATAATATCATAATATAATACAATTAATAAGTACGTGAATAGGACAAAGGGTATGGAACAACATTGTTACAAGGATACTCGAAAATTTTGTGTAGTATTGGAGTGGGCATGCGTTGGATTCTTTGTGGCGGCGTAACCGATATTGTACTCCATTTTGGAGTTTGAACGTGACTTTTTTACTGATGATTTTAGTTTATAGTTACTGCTTAGGAGTTATATAGCCGTGCACGTTTATGGGTTTAATGTATTTACTCATAGACCACAATGATTTGGTAAGTAATTGAAAAATAATGTTAACTTGAATGATACAATCATGTAGAAATCGTTTAGCCAAACGGTTGTAAAATTCCTGTATTCGTGTAACATTCATAATCCCCCATGAAGCAATTCTTGTGCTATGGTTTTGGTTGCCACCTTTACTTACATACGAGACAATATCTTAGTGCTCATGGATAGCAACGCATCAAATTAGAAGGGTGCAATCGAGATTAATTACTAATGTCTATGGATGGCAATGGGTGACCCATAGATATCGTATATGCTACCTTTATTCTAAAACTTTTTGAAATATTTCTAGGTAAATATATAGGCTAGGTAATTAAATAACTTTACAAAAATCATGATTTTTCATTTCACGTGATTTCAATTTCGTGTCACGTGATTTTGATGAAATTTTATATTTATATTCAGTTGATCTGATAATAGGTTGTTATCTATTTTTTATACTCCTATTTCTATTTTTTTATGATATGGCATTAAAATACATATAACTCTAAGTTTTCATCCTTCTACCAACAACCCGTATTTTTTAATAAAGATATTTGTATTTTTATTTCTTTGACAAAACAACGTTTGCCGGGTCAGCTAATGTCTTTATAACATCTTTCAAGACAACTTTTTCAAAAATATATCCAACGAGTCGCAATATCGTCATTTCGTCGCTTCATTTATAATTTCATGTGACAGACATCACACGAGTGTTATTACATCTTTGTGAAGCCCACAATACATGACCCATATTGCGAATTTAACACAACGGCCATTATGCGTACAAACGACGAAATTCAGACAATATCGTGTTATATTGTATTGTATTACGATATAATACATATTGTAATGCTACACTGTAATGTAATATTGTTGTATATTGGTATTGTTTGAACAGAAACACGAGTATCAACTGAAGTGGGTTAATCGTTGTTCTTAATTTCGTAGGTAACTTATTTAAACAATTTAGTAAATATATAGACTGATTTATTTGGATATAAAGTAAATTAATCCAATATATTTTTGCTTCCAGTGGTGGTCAGAACATAGGATTTCAGTTATATTTGCTAGTTGGTAGAAATCTCGCGCTTCTGTCGAAGAGGCGTGGCAACCGTCTATATTTACCAGGAGAGGAACATCTTAGAGCTCATGGATAGCAACACATTTGTGGTCAACCTCATGTACGATGAAATCATACTTAGGAATGATTACTAACGTGCATGGGCGGCAGTGACCACTTAACTAAAGGTTTACCACAAATGATCTATTTTTCTACCTGTATACGAAAAAGGGGTAGGCATAGACCATTTTATATGTTTAAGAAGATTTCAAAAAGTTAGTTCCAGACGTACACGATTTCTTATCACTTAACATACGACTTTAAAAAAATATTTAACCAGATTTCCAGCGAAAGTGGGCACTCCACGTGGGTGCCTCGTTACGTGCAGTGCCCTCAAGGTGCTCCATTCGGCGACAAACCGCTCGGAACAATTTGCGGGGCCCCTCAAGTCGTTATCGATAATGAATTCGGTAAACGTTCAATGCATTCGTGGTCGTTTAAGGGTTAACTAAATGGCTTTAAATGGATTTCTTAATTGGCAGAAAACCAATCGCATCTAAATAAATAAATGTTTGCGTTGAAGTATGTTTACTTTATTGGCTGCTCAGTTCAGACGAATATTTTTTTATTCTATATGGGTAGCAAACGAGCATGCAGTCCACCTGATGGTAAGTGGTCACTGCCGCCCACGGACTGGTAATCATTTCCAAGTAGGATTGTGTAGTACCAGAGGTAACACCCTAAGCATATTTTTCACTTAAATATTAATTTGGTTAACCAAATTAATTTTTAAGTGACAAAGTTGTTATTAATAACAACGGACCACATAACCAATAAGTGATTCTCAATAAATTCACTTAACTATTATAGTTGCTAATACGCTTACAACACTTGTATATGATAATATCCCATAATCGAACTTTGAAGAAATTCATAATCCTCCACAAAGCACTTGTAGCTTTTCAGTTTGAAGAGCCGTGGTTACCGGCTATACTTGCGTTAGAGAAAGAGGCGAACAACTTAATACTCAGGGATAGCAACGCATTTGTGGTCAACCTCAGGTACGATTAAATCATATTCGGAAATGATTATTAATGTCCATGGGCAGCAGTGATTACCATCAGGTGGACAGCATGCTCGTTTGCTAGCCTTATACAAAAAAGCAAACATACGCATTTTGTTATAGAATGTACTCATCATTGCTAACCATAAGTTCATAGTCAGAAGCGAAGTGTGTCTGACAATTTAGTAAAACACATTTACATACCAGAAGGAGGGGCAGATAATAGATATGCAAAATTAAATTGTCCTCAAACAGAGGGTTGTGAGCATGTGTGAAATTCAATCAAATTAATGTAGAATGTAGAGGTTTTTCACCAGACGAATTAACTATTGGTTTTACAAGTTTCCTTTCGTGACAGGATTAAAACTACAAAAGGGTTAAGAAAAGGTGGATTAAGGATTTCGATAAAGGTTGCAACAAATGGAATTGGTGCTTCACAGCAGAAATCATTTATTTAAACAATTCATTTTTATTTCAATAAATGGTAAAAGATTTCTTTAAATGAATAAAAGTTATATATAAGACACCTGAACCACCTTCAGGAAATAACAAATATTCTTATGTCCCGGATGTTGCTATTCCGCGCATCGCCATCTGTAAAGCTTCTTATAGGAGAAATCTGTATCCCGAAAACAAATGCAGATATTACTTCTACGGACTACAGTGAAACGACTCGAAGAAACATTACTGCTATAAGATGCAAATAACGGAGAGCCACAAGCGAATTTTAAATTTCTGCACCAACTTTATGCCACTTGCGTACTGGCTAGCTATTTCAGTTACAAAAAATCCTGTATTATTTCATTGTTCATAAATTAAAGAAGTTTAAAATAAATCGACCACTAAACAATAACACCGAAGTAGGCACTCCACAAATAAGTGACATATTACTTTTTGATAGCAATCCGATCGAATTTAATATCGAAACTATTAGCCCACGGCTCAATAGCAACAATTGGAAAAGCAAACCAAAAGCCAACAATGTTTGGGCAAACAATCGGCAAATGAAAGCTATTGTAAGCTATACAGACCTTAAAAACGTATGAAAGAATAATATCAGTACTCCAAACCACATTGAGATTGTGAAAAGAAAAACAAAATTAATGATTGCGACTAATTCGCAATAAAAATGCCACATGCGAACGAACGTGAGGGGGGACAATTATAACAAATTAATAACGCGCACTACCCTTAAAACTCGAGTGGAGATTTGCATTCAATGGTATTCTCGCTGTTGTTGGTTATTTAAAACGTGCCAACCCAAAAACGACTCTAGAACCAAATGCATGGTGAGCAAAATAACTCAAACCACTAAAAATAACTTACGCCATTACAACACTAGATGTCGCTTTAAGGGTCATCCGTTTTAAACAGAACAATGTGAGCTTTATTTCAGCACAATAGAGTTGGAAATTGGTCGTTGGATTCATTGTACGAAATCACTTGAATATTAAAAGTCTTGGTAATTATTCAGGAATCCATCCATCATTAATCACACCAGAGGGTGGGATGCGGGAAACGATGTAAAAATGATTGTTGAAAAGATAAATTACAAGACTTGGATGACGATTATACGGATAACAGCCACGTGTGGTTTTTTATATGTGACACACAACAGGACAGACATTGTTAGTGAAATATATTGCAGATCTCGTCATTAGCGCGAATTTGAATAATTATTCCGAATGCAGGACAATGGTTAATATTGCATCGGGTGTTGCATTAACAATGAAAGAGGAAGCTATTGCTTTTAGGTGCTGGTTTTATTATTAATATGTGCTTGTATATCAATTTGTTTGAACAATTTACACTGGATTCTGTAAGTGTTTTATGTTTTGCAGTTTGGTTCTGATGGTATTTTTTATTTACTTCCTGAACTATAGCAACTCGAATATATATGTTACATGCATTTTAGGCCTGTATATTTATTTGCGTATTTTTAGTTTCTACTTTTGGATAACAAGCTTTTATTTTTTTAATTTAATCAATTAAGATGTTGATTTGATAAATTCAATCGTTTTAAATTTTCGGCTTATGCTATAACATTTCAAATACGACTTGTGTTTAAAATAAATGAAATGAAATAAATTTGAAATAAATCAAAACTAGAAGCTACAGACGAAGAATCAATTTTGTTCAATTAGAAGACTCAATTTACAAGACCAAATTTAAAGAAGAGGTAAATTTTATTGCTCAATTAAAACAAACTACTTGAAAATGTACTACGTGGACAAAAGACTAATATATCCCATTGAACAAATAACTTTCACTAATACAGTCCGAGCAATTCCGGCCCAGAATAACAGCTTTCATCCTAAAACACCACGACAATGGAGTAAATAACCATCGGAACACCGCAGAACACCATTAACCCGGTGTAACCGTAACTTTAACAATTAATACTCCGCCAATAATAGAAACTATAGCACAATAGCACACACTACAAACTAATATATTCATACACGGGTCAGCATCCGAAAAAACTGCGGTGCAATCAAAAAGCAACCTTAAAACTTCTGAAATAAAAAACCATTCAGAATGAACAAAAATTTCGCGTCCAAACAAATCGCAAGTGAATTTAAATTTAATGAAACGGTAATAGAGTTTAATTTCGATTGTGTGTGATGTTTAAAACGAATATTTGCGATGTTTTTATCATTATAATTATGGAGGACAACAATGCTATTGCGATTTTTATTGCTGCGAACATTACCGAAGATAATGCGATTCGCGACAGTTTAATCGCGTTCAATTGTAATAAGCTCTTTGTTGGTCTGAATACATTAAGACTCATTGTGGCTTACGAACGTGTATTACATTTTAATTGAACTTTTATTGGGGTTCCTTGGGTCCTATGAAACGGATTAACTGCAGTGCATATTCTCTTTGGACTTATCTGTGATTTTAATCGTTCTTGTTTTAAATCCAACTAGTACTAGGATTTAGACTAAACTATTAACATTGAATCCTTGAAGGCTTTGTTATATACGTAGAACTTTGCATCACAGTGATAGCATAGTCGTTAAGACTCAATCTCTCATGCTGGGAGTCTAGGTTTCAGGATATGCATTTATAAAATTTACATTTTTCCAAAATTACAGGCATATTTAAATCTAAACGCATGACAGAGTATTAGGAATTAATTATCGCTTATTATTCTAAGGAAAGTAAGGAGGATATCGTGACGAAATCATAAACTAAGAAACGCTAAAAAAAATCTCCATGGTTTCTGTGAATTCTAACAATTCGTACTTGGCGAGCATGTTACACTTTGGCCTAAATTCCTCCCATTGTGAGAGGAAAACCATGCCTAGCAGCGAGAAAATCTTGGGGTTTGATGATGATGAAAGTTTTTATTACGTTCCTTTCTTAATGCTTCGTAAAAAGTCATTGATGTTTCGATTGGAGGTGTGTCTTTACTGGATATTTCTCAGGGATAGTAACATCTGTAAAAATTTAGTTTCACTGCAACTACTTAGATTAGATTTCAATAATCCTTGGTGTTTTCTACAGATACCGATGGAGTTTATCAGGTGATACAAATCATGTAGTTCGACCCGAGAGGTACCACCGCCATCCTCATAATCATGAAGCAAATTATTGTGTTTCGGTATGGAGAGGCGTGGTTGCCGTCTATACTTAAACACGAGGCGAACATCTTAGTCCTCAAGGGTGGCAACACGTCTGTGGTCAACCTCAAGTACGACTTAATCGTACTCGGGGATGATCACTAATGTCCATGGACGGCAGTGATCACTTACCATCAGGTGGACTGCATGTTCATTTGCTACCTAAAAATTCTTTAAGACGATAAAAAAGAGTACAGAAGTCAGATTGCTACTTAGGTAGTTAGGATATAGATATTCATCAGACACATTTATATTTAAAAAATATTACATACGGAACCTCGACACTACTTAACGAACGGTAATAGCTAGTTCTTCGTAACCTATCACCTTCGACCAGACGTCTCCATACACGTCTCATCGTAACTCCATACATCTCTGTCAGGCCCACAGATATATTAATATAGGGAGATAGGCCAAGCCGGCGTTT
>DWNR01001042.1:0-16411 GCA_018250455.1 Polygonus leo
CTTTTTTAATAATGGTCATTGACGAATATTTTCTATCATCTAGATATAAAAAAAATAGAAATAAAAAAACATCTACGGTCATTTTACTTCCAAATAATTTTTGTTCACTATAAGATTCGATCCAAAAATGTAAATGGGTACCAATATCAAAATAATACGTATACATATACAAATCATTAAATTTATTTTTCATTTCTTTTTATATGAAAGAAACAAAAATAAAACCTACCTTTTCTCCGTCCGTATGGTCCACAAAAAGAGTTCCCTTTGCCAATAACATTGTCATCGATATACTTAATCAGTTTCGAAACGTCCTCAGACCTGTGTCCCCGGGACACAGTCGCCCATCTCGAAGGCAGATCTTCTTGCATGGATTCTGATTTACCCTTAGTGCCTCTAGATTTCTTCAATACACTAGTCATGATACCATCACATTACACAATATGTCAAGTCAATAGCACAAATTAAAAAAAAAAACAGCAACACCAAATAAAAAAAAATAACACTGAACGCCGAAATTATTTCGGCCGCGCGGAATAATTGTACGCACGAAAAAAAATATGCTCTACGCTTGTACGCGCGATAGCTCACTGAACGAGTGAGTAGGTAGAGTATATTAAAACTCTGTATACTCTGTGGAGCGGAGCGTTGGCGGTAAACCTTGCAGTGTGTGTGTTCGCTACGTTCTACGGGCACGAGCCGAACTGTACTACGAGCTACGTTGTCACCGTCGCCGTAACCGTAACGACGCACATCGCCGCAGTTCCGATGTTACCAGATGAAAAAAATAATCTACCATTTGGTAGTTTTGCATTTTGGAGACGTACAATATATTTTTTTGCTTGTATATTCGTTACTGTGATTAGTTTTTTATCACGAACCATATTTACAGATAACAATAGATTGCTCTACTGAGTATTAAGCATGCAAATATTATCTAAAGGACTTAACTATATGTTTAAGATCATGAATCAATTATGCAAACATGTATTACAGTTAAAATTAGCTTAATATTTCCAAAAATATCTGTAATATTCGATTATTATTATATTTTTTTATGTACGTCGATTACCGCGAACGTTCTCATTTAGGTAGCCTACCATTTTAGGGACACCCGTCCTGAAATAATTAAATTATTAGTATTACTAGAGACAACAAAACAGATACAAATTAAAAAAAATGAATGACCACAAAATAATTGAACATCAAAGCTGTTCTACCTATATTGCTGCTCTACCCATTGATCGATAGATAATTATTTTCTAATATGCCGAGGAGCTCAGACCTCCATGATTATATTTATTTGACATAAAGTAATATTGTGTAACTCAATAAATCTCATCTAGTCTAGACTCCGAAGATCGTGTGGCGACATCAAAATCGCGCTATCGCTAAGAACTCGATAGAAAATCTATTATATCTATCTATTATCTTCTATTCTATTATCTATTATCTATTACATATAATAAAACTGTAGACGAGTTCAATTGTGTACATAGAATAAAATCTAGAAAAAATACTCCTAGGGGTCTTCATACAAGTAACACAAGCCAAAAAAAACATTTTAATTTTTTGTGTGTCTGTCTGTTGTGCGGCTTTCACGTAAAAACTACGGGACGGATTTTGATGAAACTGGTTTTGTTATATAGCTATCAGTCCTCGGCAACATATAGGCTATAATTTATTTTGAAGATCGGGATACCAGATGTGGAACTTTAGGGGCCTGGGTAATCTATAAGAGATATTAATACTTTATATAGCAGAACAACGTTTGCCGGGTCAGCTAGTCGTCACTATTTTAGCAGCCTATTTCTGCAAACTGCTATATCCCCATTCAATATTTGCAATAACAACATAAAAAGCAACTCGTCGGCTATTTAATTGCAGCAAGAAAATATTAAAGTAGCCCGTTTATAAGCCTCCTTATTTATAAAAAAAAATCATCTTTGCAAATCACCATGGCAACGTATTTTGTTAAATCATTCAGCGAACAAAGTGCACTTTTATTTTACGGGTTTTGTAGCCACACGATACATTTTTAATTTGCTTTATTCTAACATACGTTTTCCAAAATGATGAAACTTCAGATTGCTAACGAACGAGATCGAAAGGAATCTCAAAATAGGGAGAGAAGGAGACAATGCGAACTAGAAAGAAGATCTAGAATTTTCAATGCCAGGAATAGAAAAATTGGCGTACGTACCATACCTTACCTACTATATTATTTTAATAAAATTATTCCCACTGGTACTACACCAGATGGTAGAACCCGTTTAGTTCGACCGGGGAGGTACCGCCGCCACCCTCATGATCCTTCGTGGGACAATTATTGTTTTTCGGTTTGGAGAGGCGTGGTTGCCGGCTACATTTATACACGAGGCGAACGTATTAGTCCTAGGGGTAGTTAGTCTTAGTCCTAGCTACACATCTGTGATCAAACTGAGGTATGATTTAATTGTGCTTGGGGATGATTACTGATGAACATGTGCGGCATTGACCACATACCATCAGGTGACTACATGCTCGTTTGCTACCATTATACGATAAAAAAAAAACTTAAAAGTCCCGGGTACGATGTAATCTTAATTAGAGTTTTTACAAATGTCCATTGGCGATAGTGATCACTTACCGTCATGTGAGTTACAAATGTGAAGAGTTTGCTAACTTTTAACTATCCATTATTACTATATATATAAAAGACGATGTTTTTATGTATGTTCCCTATCCGTAGACTACGAAATGGCTGGACCGATTCCGACGAAATTTTCAGAGAATCTTCAGATTGGTTTAGCAAGTGATCCTGTGAAGCTACCCAAGCGATCAGATTAACAAAACTTTTTTTGCATTAATGACATATCTGCTGTAGATCTGCTATTACCCTACGGCCAGCAAATAGCGGCTGATGATAGCTTAGTGGCCAAGACTTCGACCACTTACGTTAAAGGTCTGGGTTCAAAATTAGATTGAAATAACTTCTCAGTTTTCAGTGACGGGAACGTGAGAAAATCTAAACGCATTAATAAATACAAATCCAAGGCATGAAAGTTGCACTTGGCCAACATGGTGAACTCTTGGTGGTGAACTCAGACCCGTGTCCAGTTTATGGAACAATAAAAGACTATAATGATGAAAATAGTTATAACATATACAAAATATGTTTTTTTCACCAGGTCGATTTACCATTCCTGGAGCGCCAGGTGGCAGAGAAGCGAGCTGAGCGTGAAGAACAAGAGAGGAAGAACTTGGCCTTTGCGCGGCAGATGATCAAAGACAGCAACTTGGCTGTCGTGTTGGAAGCTAGAGAGCATGAGGTATAACTTTGGAAAAGAAATGCCATTAAGACTTGGACCACGGCTGCAGCTTTATTCTGCCTTAAAAATAGGGCTAAAGCGGTGCTGGGTTTGTTGGAAGTTCTCCATATTATGTTTCGTTCTCAGGACTACGAAAACATTTGTAATTTACCGGATAGAATTGGATTTATATTTACAACTTTTCGCGGCAAAGGCCATTTAACATTAGATATAGAGCCTTTAAAGGGAAACAAGCCATTATTACCTTTAACCTAGTCTGATTAGACTAGATAATTAAAGATTTAATAAAACTATTTATTTTACAACAAACTTAAAAATGTATAAACACCAAACAAAAGTAAGAATAGTATGCAGAATGTTTTATTACTACACATTAGCAATTTTTTTCAGAAAGCCATGCAGAATTATCTATCACAAATAACACAATTTAGAAAATACGTATTTAAGTAACATAAAGAAAAGATGTAGAATAGAAATGTAAACACTTTATTAATAAATAGAAGTTTTCTTAGGGTTTGTTGTTACTCTGAACATTCTGAAGCAACGATATTTCGTCACAGGAACGTCGTAGAATCAACGCGGAGATAGACGCGTACCGTCAAAAATACCAGCGGCCAGAAGACCGGCGCGAGTATGATCTCAACAACCCCGATATACTCAAGATGCAGCTACCCCCACGCGCTTCTGACGACGCCCCGGTCGGCATGTCCAGCGCACAGAAGTTTGTATACTATCTATCTATATTATTAAATCCTTTTAAAAAACAAGCCATGTGATAGAAGTCATGTAGTTCGAACGGGGAGGGACCACCGCCACCCTCATAGTCCTCCGTCAAGCAATTTATTGTGTTTCGGTTTGGAGAGGCGTCGTTGCCGGCTACATAAACGAGGCGAACATCTTAGTCCTCAAGGGTAGTAACGCATTTCTGTTCAACCTTAGGTCAATCGTACTTGGGGATGACAACTAATGTCCATGGGCGGCAGTGACCACTTACCATCAGGTGGACTGCATGCTCGATTGCTACCTTTACACAATAAAAAAAACCAGCCGTTACATAAACTAATGGTTAAGAATCTCACTTCTCTCTGAGATAGATTCGTACCATCAGAAGTAAAAGCCGCCGGAAGAACAGCGCTAGTATGACCTTAACAACCCTGATATATACTTAAGATGCAGCAGCCCTCGCGCGCTTCTGTCGACGCCCTGGTCGTTATGTCTAAAGCGTTTATATACTATCTATACCATTTGATAAATACGATGAAAAGTACCTAAGGTTCACCAAAGATGCGAGGACCGAGGACTAGAATATTCACTTTATATGTAAGTACAACTGACCAGAAGATCGGCGAAAAGTATTGTGTTTTAGTTGGAGAGCTTTGTCTGCTCCCAGTTGTGCAAAAATATTTTCAATTCCATTGTGAAATAATGGAATGTAGCCACGGGAGTCCATGGGCTGAGACTACAATAATTTCGTACATCCAATCATCCAACCTATTATTGGGACAGCAATATTAGAACTATTATCTACTATTATAAATGGACATTAGTATTTTGTAGTATTTTCCTCTCAAACTACTACCAACATATTGTTGCCAGATTCGAAGGAGAAGACCTAAATTATGAAGAGCGCAAGAAGATAATGGCAGCACAGAAGAATGCGTGGCTGGAGCAACAAGTCCAGGAGAGGAAGGCCGCTGAAGAGGAACGGAAAAAAGCTGAAGCTGCTTACATGGTATTAAATTTTTACTATCTTTTTTTTATTGTGTAAAGGTTGCAAACGAACATGCAGTTCACCTGATGGTAAATGGTCACTGCCGCCCATGGACACCAGTAATCGTCCTCAAGTACGATTGAGTCATACCTAAGTTTGATCACAGATGCGTTGCTGAGGACTAAGATGTTCGCCTCGCGTTTAAGTATAGCCGGCAACCACGCCTCTCCAAATCGAAACATAATAAATTTCTTTACGAAGGATTATGAGGGTGGCGGTGGTACCTCCCCGGTCGAACTACATGAGTTCTACCACCTGGCATTTGGCTATTTGCGAATTGATCAGCCTTAGTCCTCAGGCAGTTCATATGTGGTCTCTCAATTACGTCATAAACTTCTGAAAACTTACCGTTTATCAATTGGACTGCAAAGTGGTCTTAGATCCTAGTGGACCTCTAGCTCCATAACTTGATAGCGTGGGATCATACCACTGATACCATATGTAAAAATACCAATAGATATACAAAACATTTCCAACTAAATCACATCTCCCTTCTTGAATATTTGCCTAAATGGAAACCTCAACGCCTAAGATTTATACTAATTTACTCATGACCAGCGCGAAAAATTACGGTCTAAATACTTCTCTTACTCTGAGAAAAGACCTTGATGACGAACACAAACTTAAATATGTTTACACAGATGGCAATAAAAGCAAGAGACGCTAGAGCCAGCGAGCTGGATCAGATGGAGAGGGAGTGTCGCTACCGGCTGGGACAAGCCAACTTGCGCTACAATGAGGCTTTGGTGAGTTACCATTACCAAGTGTAACTGTTGTTTTGATGTTAGGAAACTACAAATTGAATCTTACAAAGCTAAATTAAAAATAAGGTTAAGAAGAGTTAAAATTGTGCGGCAACGGTCGTTGATAGATTTGGCTACATCAATAGATTTAGTTACTTCTTTGCCTTATGTTTTTAAATTGCTGAAAATTAATTGGAAAATTGTATTGGCGTTGCTGAAGTGCTACGACAGCGATTAGCTACCAGTTGCGTTAGCGTAGCAAGTTTAGATCCTAGGCTAATTCCTCCCAGATACAAGAGGAAATATCAGGACCCTCAGAATATCGGACAGGAACTGCATAGATTTCTCACGCTATATCTGTGCATTCATGAAAGGTTCAGAACTTATGTATATGCGCCAATTAATTTTCATGGTTTTTAAAAAATCGTGCTTATCCAGAGTGTCCCATAATATTTTGATATCTGGTATCTTTGGAAGAACGTATATCATATTTGTAGATAGATACATAAATTTAAAGAAGAGCAACGAAATAATTAAATATCAACAACATGATCAAATTTAATACTTTTAACTAATTCACAAGGCGGCAGAAAAGAAACAGCTGGATCAGATCACGAAGGAGCAGGAGGAGGCCGACAACACGGCGGAGATGTACAACAATCTCACATCGGACATGCTCACTGAGAACCCAGATGTCGCTAAGAGCGCTTTGGGGAAGAATAGGTGAGTATATGTAACACGAGTAAGATAGGTTTATTCAAAAAACTTATTCACAAGGCGGTAGAGAAGAAACAGCTGGATCAGATAACGAAGGAGCAGAAGGAGGCCGATAGCAAGACAGAGACGTACAACAATCTCGCTTCGAATATTCTCACTGAGAACTAAGATGTCACTAAAAGTCCTTTGGAAACGAACAAGTATATGTAGTGCGCAGTTTCATAACTAGATCGTCCAATTTTATACTTATACTGATCAAAAGGTGGCATAGAAGAAACAGCTGGATCAGATAACGAAGGAGCAGGAGGAGGCCGAAAACACGGCGGAGATGTACAACAATCTTACTTCGGACATGCTCACTGAGAACCCGGATGTCACTAAGAGCGCTTTGGGAAAGAACAGGTGAGTACACATTACATGAGTAAGATAGGTTTATTCAATATAACTTGTTCAAAGGGCGTAGAGAAGAAACAGCTGGATCAGATAACGAAGGAGCAGGAGGAGGCCGATAGCAAGGCGGAGACGTACAACAATCTCGCGTCGAATATTCTCACTGAGTTGGGTACTCAGTGAGAATATGTCACTAAAAGTCCTTTGGGAAAGAACAGGTATACGTAGCACGCAGTTTCATAACTAGATCGTCCAATTTTATACTTATAACTGATCAAGAGGTGGCATAGAATAAACAGCTGGATCAGATAACGAAGGAGCAGGAAGAGGCGGATAACACGGCGGAGATGTACAACAATCTCACGTCGGACATGCTCACTGAGAACCCGGATGTCGCCAAGAGCGCTTTGGGGAAGAACAGGTGAGTATATGTAACACGAGTAAGATAGGTTTTTGCTAGATAGCAGAACTCGTGTAACTACTTCAATCGGAGAGTCATCACAGCGTAATGTTCCATGAAACAAGGTGACAAGTACACGAGGTGAAAATCTTAGACTCTAGGGATAAGAACGCTTCTGTGGTGACCTTCAGTAGTTTCAATGCTTCTTGAGATTTATTACAAAAATCTAAGAAAACATTGAAACGATAATTTTGCTGATATCCAAATTAGCTATTTAACATTAATGATAGACATCGTAATTGTTTTCAGAGCTATAGGATTCATGTACAAAGGAATGAATCAAGAAGAGCTAAAGAAGTTCTACGCCGCTCAGAAGGACCAAATGGCTGCAGCCAAGGTACAGTGGATTTCAATTTGGTACGACTTCTAGTAAAACGCCTGATGATAGCTGCAGAATTGTATGCTACATACCAATTTGTTATATAAAACCCAATACATTTGCAAAATGTAGGGTTAATCATTATTTCCTACAGCCTTAGTCACAAAAAACATTTTTTCTATAGAGAAATGACTATTTCGGCCTTACATAAAACTATGACCCGGCAAATGTTATTCTGTCATATAAATTAAAACTTTCTACCCCTTTTAACCGATGCATTAGTTTAAAAAAAAAGGAAACATGCCTTACACCAATTCTGTTAAAGAATGTTTATTTATAATTTGAAGTAGATTGGACCCAGGACTCACGTAGTCCCATACAAACTTAGCCGCCGTTTTCCACCTTTTGGGGATAGGATTTCGGAAAATCTTTTCTTATCAGACGCCTACGTCATATAAAAAACACCCACCAAGTTTCAGGTGCCTTATTCAGGCCGAAGCATTTTAAATGTATAGATGTTGTTTAGGCAGTTTTGGCCGTACTGAGATGAGGGAGGGAGATATAAGACTCAGCCATGGGACTCATTGGTATTGCTCTTCTTACATTATTCGGCATGCATTTGTTATATACGTTTTAAATTTCCTTTTAAAATAATTGGGTTTTTAAATTT
Organism: Polygonus leo; assembly: GCA_018250455.1. Taxonomy (NCBI): domain Eukaryota; kingdom Metazoa; phylum Arthropoda; class Insecta; order Lepidoptera; family Hesperiidae; genus Polygonus; species Polygonus leo. Next base: position 8,382 of record DWNR01001042.1, read on the forward strand.
AGTAGCCAACCACAAGGATAGCGCAAATGTTGGAAAAATAAGTACATGGAAAAATAAGTACTAAAAACAACTACATGTCACAAAAAACATGTATGCCTACTTTAGAGCTTTTCTAAAAAGGAAAAAAGACTGTGAACATCCAAACTACACTTGATCATTGGTCCTAAATCTTTCTGACGCTGTGAGAAAATTTGCACAGCAACAGCGTAGCAGTCTGTTTGTGATTAGGACTTGCTCCTTTGAAGTTTATATTTCATCCCGTCCCATAGATATAATAGGTGTTTAATCAGCCTAATTTCCGATACCACTGAAATTATTTTCATGATGCTTGTAATCCTAATGTATAAGAATAGATAATGGGATGTTTATTTTTGAAAAATACAATAATTTTGTGGAACTAAATTCTTCAGAATCATAGGAGCAAACCCGCGGACATCATCTAATAAACAAAATAAATCTAATATTTATATTCTATTAGGCTAAACGAGAGGCGGAAGAAAAGATGGAAGCGGAGTGGCAAGCGCTGGCCAAGTCCATACAGAACGAGGTAGCTCGCCAGGACATCCAGGACCAACGGAAGCGAAGGTAACGCAAATACATCTAGTGTATATAAGATAATAATGACACGATTGGTTACTAGCGCCCTGAGAATTCCACCACTCAGGGCGCTAGTATAGCCACCATAAAGATTACCTGGTATTCAACTAACCACTATGCCGTTGTTCAACTATCCACTATGAATAAGAAACATTTTTCTGAAAAAAGAAACTGACTTTCTGATAGATACAATGCGATACAATCAATATATCTCATAGATGTTTTTCACCCACTTCTCTCCTTAAATCTCCATAAATATCGATATAAATAAAATAGAATCATCGAATTGTTTGCACGCGCATAACTTCCAAACGACTGCATCAACTTGGATACATCTTTCTTTTTTATGTTAGTTATTGTCAGGGAAAGTTTTGTGTGAAAAAAATATGTATAAAAAAAATTGCAAATATTTAAACATTTTCAATTTTTTTTCCCGGTTTTGATCGCTGGACGAATTCCACCATACATACTCGATATATACTTAATATAAAATTTCCTGCTTTGAAATCATCAATAATAAACATTACAAAATTTATGGGTCACCATAAAAATTAATAAAATTACTTTGCAGAGAAATCGCCAGACAGCTCATGGAAGAGAACCAACTGATAGCGCTACAGCAGAAGGAGAAAGAGAAATACTACAGAGACGTGGTCAACAACAACGTGCCCACAGACGACTACTACTCGCAGTTCAATACTACCACTAGATAAATTTATTTTGAATCTATTATTATTACCTTTATATTTATTTATTGATAACCGAAAATAGTACATTTAGTATCTATCTCTATTTAATCCGAAATCGGCGTGTTTGTATGAGGACTCTCCTCATATGAAAGTGGAAGAAGCTAGGCAAGTATGCCAGAACCGTGCCGTTTGGCACTCGATACTCTCTGCCTAACCCGTTAGGGATTTGGCGTGAATATGTGTGTGTGTAATCGTGAATAATGCTGGCATTACAAAATTATTAGTGAATTAGCAAATAGAATTTGCCGGGTAGATCTCGTGTAGTTTGACCGGGGAGGTACCACCGCCACCCTCATAATCCTCAATGTGAAGTGAAGCAAATCGTTTCGGTTTGGAGAGGCAACCACGCTCTCCGGTTATACTTAGAGGCGAACAAAGACCGAAGACCTCAGAGGTAGCAACTCATCTGTAGTCATACTTAGGTATGATTCAATCATACTTGAGGATGATTAATGATATCCATGGGCGGCCGTGACCACCTACCTGGACTGCATGCTCGTTTGCTACCTCATACGATAAAAAAATACTCATTGATATGTAATATGTGACTTTAGAGGGAACTTTACAGTCACAGACATGCTATTTTTTATTTAGATACGTGGTTTGAAATGCAAATTATAATTAAATTAATGATTATGTAGCACATCATTAATAATACACATTTATAGAAAGCACTTAATTGGCTTCTTGTACTTTTTCGCATTATAATGCACTATTTAATTGATTGCAAATTGATGTGAAAATTATGTTGACACTTTGAGAATTAAATTTTTACTATTACTATTAATCTGGCTTTTATTTAGTTTCCCTCACTAGTTTTATTTACATTTTTAAAATTGTTAGTAATTAACTTTCTTTATTGTATTCATATCTATACATATAATAAAACAGTAAAATGTGTGTGTCTGTACATTGAATAAATTAACGAAAAACTAATTGGGGGCGATGTTAAAATAGTATTGGAATACTTTTCAATGTTTTTTATTTTTTTTTGTCTGTCTGTTTGTCTGTGTCCAGGCTAATCTGCTAATACTGGACGGATTCGAATGAAACTTTTTTTGGTGCATAGATACTAAGCCTGGTCAACATTAAGAACACTTTTTATTGTGGAAAAATCGCTCATTCCTACGGGAAACTCAGTAACTTAAAATGGTAGCAGAACAACGTTTGCCGGGTCAATTACTGATTCATAGAGATACAGCCCTGTGAAATACATACGGACAGCCAGCGGTTCCATTAGGACCTTTTAGGAAGGGAACCCTAATAAAAATGAAATAGATGACAAACTTAAGGAGCTATGGGTTGGAGTAGCATTTCATAAATAAAACGACTGCAAATGATGAAATAAATAGTATTTATTATTTATTGAGAAAATAAGTTACAATCTACCTACATTTCCTTGAGTAAATACTGGTTGATGACGAATTAAAAAACCGTTAACAGTATAAATATTGCAAATTTAATTTGCATTAAGTACAATTTGGCATCTGATTTTGAAACATTTGAGATCATATCATTACTATACGGGGAAATAAATTCTATAACCCACTATGTAGGACTTTTCTTGTACCCTAGCCGTACAGTTACCATATCACATACATTTTTTTGAGTAATAGAGTATCGGACAATTTTTCAGTATTACCATGTATCTCTCTCAAAAATTAGGATTGCTCATGGTCAAAATTATTAAAAACCAAACCAATTTCATAAATCCCAATAATATATAAGAATATATATAAGAATAATATATAAGAAAAATATTAAGTACATAAACAAAATTAATTAATAACAACATTAAACAACATCTAGGTATCCTAGCTCACTTTATAATACTGATTTAATATCAACAGGCATTCAGTGTTGCTATATTAAAAATATACATATAGTGCTACTATAAAAACAATTCCAACATATCAAATACTTTTGGCACTAATCACAACATTAATCTTTCTCACAATAATATATAATAATATATCTTCTCTCTTTAAAATTTCGTCTACATTACTTGACTAGAAAACTATCCTTTTCACTGTAATTTCAAAAATAATAACAACATATCAACTAACAATTAACAATAAATAAATCAATCATCACATTATCAAATTGGTCATATAAATTACATTACATTAAAAATAATAAAAACAAGAATAATATAAAATATGTAAAAAATACCTTTCCCTTCCTCCTTTCTTCTCCTTCCAACGCTATTCAAAACCATGCGTTTTAACACAATTTCAAAATATATAAAAATCTATAATATCTTTCCTACATTTACAGAAGTGACAGAGAACAAAATAGTTAAACATTACCGATTTCAAAAATATTAAATATAGGCCGTATTTACGGCGACATTACCACATTCATCTCTTACATGTGAGAAAAGTGACATTATAGGAAAAATTACTTGAAATTTAAATATATATTTCAAGCTTAGTGTCGATACCCCTCTTAAATTAATATACAGCTGCTACATTAGAAATGGGTGTAGCTATGCACACTGCCTTGAATGACTCCTACACGAATTCCACCATTGACAAACTCATGAAAAATATCTTGTGACAAAATTAAAATTACCCCATTTTGTTCCTCAGCATTATTACATGTTTTTAGGCGTTACAATGGCCACATTTGACATTGTAGCAAGTAATATTAATAGTCTTGCCTTCTTTGTCTAACAATTTTCCCAAAACACTGTAAAAATATATACATTACTTAAAGGACCATATTATGACTGAAACAAAAAAAAGCCCCAATTCAAGACACTGTGTTTTATCTTTTAACGTTAGTAAGATATCTATTGTGTAGTTACAATTCGATTGTAGTGGGTTAAGTAACGTCTGATCGTGCCCATGACTGATACATTCATAACTTGTTAATGGTATAGTATCTACAGCAAATCAATTCCTTCATCATACAATAATATTTAAAAGATCTTTCAGTTTCTACAAAAAATCAATCAGATTACATATGTCTAGGTGAAGTAGTCTCAAACTTATTACGTTGAATATTATGGGCAGTCTTGCAGTCAGTGATGATGCTTTTACTCTTGAAGTTCATAGTCCTATTTATAATATTTCTGTCTCTAAAAAAACTCAAGTAAGTCTAAGCGAAGTAGCCTCCAAGTCATTACATTGCATATTTACAGGTCAGCCAAGGCCTGAGGCCTGAGGTCTTTGTTGTTGAAGTTCATAATAGTTCATATTCAACCGACTCAAGAGGAAATCCATAAAATTACATATGCTTAGGGGAAGTCGTCTCCAACTCACTACATTGTACAGTTTGTCCTGGTCTGCAGCCAGAGATGAGGATTTTGCTCTTGAGGTTCATAGCGGAGTCCTATTAATAATATTTAAATGGTCTTTCAGCCCCTAAAAAATCTCAATTACATATGTCCAGGCGAAGTAGTCTCCAGCTTATGACATTGCATATTACCAAGTCTACAGCTAAAGATAAGGCCTTTGTTGTTAAAGTTTATAATGCTTCATATTCAACCGCCTTAAAAAAACCATCAAATTACATATTTCTAGGTGAAGTTGTCTCCAACTCACTATGTTGTAGTTTGTGCTGGTTTGCTTCATAATGGAGTCCAATTAATAAGATTAAAAGATCTTTCTGTCTTAAAAAAAAACAATCAGATTACATGTCTTAGCGAAATAACCCCAGCCCACAACATTGCACATTGCCAGGCCTCCAACCAGTGATGAGGCCTTTGCTCTTAAGGCCCATCCATAATGGAGTCCAGTTAATAACATTTAAAAGATCTTTATATCTCAAAAAAAATACATGCTCAAACTCACTCCGTTGCACAGTTTGTGCTGGCCTGCAGCTGGAGATAAGGCCTTTGCTCTTGAGGTTCATAATGGAGTCCTATTAATAATATTTAAATAGTATTTCTGTCTCTAAAAAAACTCAAGTACAAATGTCTAGGCGAAGTAGTTCCCAGCTCATTGCATTGCATATTTTAGGAAGGCCTACAGCCAGAAACAAGGCCTTTACTCTTGAAGTTCATAATGGAGTCTCATAAATATTACATAAATGGTCTGTCTGACACAGAAAATCCATCAAATTACATATGCCTAGGGGAAGTAGTTTCCAACTCACTACGTTGCACAATTTGTGCTGGCCTGCAGCCGGAGATGAGGCCTTTACTCTTGAGGTTCATGATGGAGTCTGCTATGATCCTGGCGGTGCGACGCAGGTAGCCACCGCTGGTCAGCATCACGACGGGGATCTTGTGCGCTTTGCATATCTCGAATACGAATTCGTCTCGTTTTATTATACCCTGGAAATCGGTTCAAGAATAAAGGCCTTTAAAGTAAAGTACACTATTATATCAGCATTTCAGTTACGCGCGGAGGGTGGGCGGTTTTGATTTCAGGAGCCAGACCCACTACCTAAATTCTTTAGCGCCAACAAATTCTGGTCAACCAGAAAACAGGCTTGCAAGATAATTTTAAAATAAGTTCGTAAAATGTATTGCTCTAAATTCTTCGGTTTTAGATTACTCTCGTTATTTAAAGGTTTTTAAAGTTTTACGTACAAAACATAGAAGAAAACCATGTTTAAGAGTCCACTTTTAATAACTGGCCAGGGGTTCTGCCTACAACAAAAAATCGTTACCATTAATGCCACTTTTTTTAATAGTTTAGTAATTAAAGACAAAAAAGTAATTTTGATAGCCAATTATGGTATAAAATGATATGTTTGCAAAATATTACCGCAATTCTTCTACCTATAACAAGGTTTTCCCGTTCCACATCTATACTAACATTATAAAGCTAAAGAGTTTGTTTGTTTGCTTGAACGAGCTAATCTCAGGAACTACTGGTTCGATTTGAAAAATTATTTCAGGGTTAGATAGCCCATTTATCGAGAAAGGCTATCGTCACGCTAAGACCAACGGGAGCCAACCAATAAAGAATGTTTTAAAATCGGAGGATTTTTTCCTATTGAGAGTTTCCGCTGCGTGCGCTGCATGAATGGTTAAACGATACGGTTAAACGAAACGGATAAACGAAGTCGCGGGTTAAAGTTAGCGTTAGCCCAAAGTAACTATTCTACGTGACGAAGTCGCGGGCGGAAGCTAGTTGCCTTATAAATATGATTTGAATTATACCTTTTGAAACTGTGACAAATTAAAACTACGCAAGGAAGTAACGTGGCCAGTTACTAATTGGTAGACCTTAAGCGAATTATGCAGATATAGTTACTCATTCCTCAGTATTTATTTTTTCCTCAGTATTTATTTTTAAAACAAAACAATACTCACAACATCACTAATGCTCATGTGTCCCAGAGGGTCCGAATCCAATATATCAGTTCCAGCATTGTACACTAAGATGTCCGGTTTGAATTCGTTTAACGCCGCTTTCAAATTTCTGTAACGTTAATAGGAAAAATTGCTAGTGTTGTTGAATAAATATTCTTCTGAATTTTTCTTTATTCTTGAATTTTACGAGTTTATAATGTCAAAAACCTTCAGTCAGGTGTTATATTGAAAAAAGAAACAGTATTTATATATTGACTTTTTTTAATTCGTTAACTGCACTTATTTTTTGCACTTTATATTTTTAAAACCCATGGTTAATCCATATGTTGCAATTACTTACAAAAATGTTGCAAATTTTCTTTTCGTTTTCAATTTTCCCCCAACTGCGCACATTTTAAACAACTACACGCTCTATCCCGCGACAAAAAATATGTCCCGAACGATTTATTCGATCCGATTGCTTTCGGGTTCCCCCATCTTGAAAAGACCAGAATAATAATAACACCTTCTACACTCATAGCCCCACATTAGGATTCTCTGTGACGTGGGTACCATGGACAGACACAAGACATATACATATACACCCAGACCCAGAACAGAAACCCGAATGTACCATTTCATTTTCTGTCTGGCCGGGAATCGAACCCGGGACCCTCTGCGCGGCAAATCGGCGTGGTAACTGCTCCGCGGTTTAAGATTTGGACAATCACATTCAATATCCCCAATCCTATAACATTAAACATGCTATACTTACTTCCTCAACTTGAGCATATACTCCAGGTCTTCCACCTTGTGCCCCAGCTCGATCTTGCGGCGTATCGCCCGCTTGGCTTCCTCGTCCCGGGGATAGATGTGCCGGTTGTACATGTCCATTATGTATACCTCGGGGACACCTAGAAAGTCGCGTTGGTAGCCGTTACCCTGGAAAAAATATTAACATTATCAAAATGTAATGATCCCCCCCCCCTAGCCTGTCTAGCCAAGGGCCCGAGTGTCTTATGTTAAAGACAGTGATACTAATTTATCTAGATCATAATGACCTGCGTGGCGCAGTGGTCTTTAAATGGGTCTGCCACACAATGGGGGTCCGAATACAATTCCAGGTCTACTATCTGTATTTGAATGAATTTGTACTGTCTGTATTTTATGTATTAATCTAGTGTGTAGCAAGTAGCAAGCATGATACAGGGAATTGTAATGTGGGGCAATGACTGTAAAAACTCTAATCTATCAGGGCTCTATCAGAGCTCTATCAGGAACTCAAACTTTAATGTAATCCAAATTGGTATTGTTACTGACCCCAAAAATGTAATTTTGGCTTACAATGGAATAATTGAATTTTTTTTTATTGTGTAAAGGTAGCAAACGAGCATGCAGTCGACCTGATGGTAAGTGGCCACTGCCGCCCATGGACA
>DWNR01001043.1:0-16410 GCA_018250455.1 Polygonus leo
AGAATATGGAGTTAAAAATAGACCATTTAGATTGGACAAAGTTTGAATGAACTCAAACAATTATTGAAATAGTAGAAAAATATGAAATAAATGACGTTCGGTTAGCACATTTATAATTATTTACACGCTTTGAGCATCTCTTCATAGATACAATTAAATATTATACAATAGGCTTATATAATTATTATTCATTTAAAAATTATAACGAAAGCAATGATATATGGCGGACATTTAATTGAACGGCTTTATTTTTTACACGCGGCAAATGCAATTAATAATTTCATATTCGTCGCCAGGTATTCTTTTCATATAGAATGGAACAATTGTTTTGCCTAATGAGTAAATAATCGAAATGGTTAACTTTATGAACCGTTCATTTACAATAGTACTGATCCACCTTATTTACACTCACTGTATGTTATTTTGTTGTAACTGTGTTTTATTCCAAAAAAAATCGCGGTTATATTTCTATTGAACGGCCTAATTATTAGTGCATTTCAACAAGTGAGTGGGGGATCCTTACACTTTCCGCCATAATTTTGGACATTGTGAAAATTATCAAATGGAGTATCTATACAAAGTTTCTTAATTATTATTTTTAAAAAGAATATCATGCACAAACCCCGGCCAATTTAAGGTAAGGACGGTAGGTACAAGAAGACTAACTAAATATAATTTATAATAATATAATAATACTAATAAAATAATATTTAAATTCATATCATCAAGTATTTTAGTAGTCAAGGATATAAAATGGCTTTTGGGTGCAATAAGTTCTTTTAAATTAAATAAATTAATTTTTCAATAAATTTTTTTCAATGTCAACAATGTAATTTCAATTTAAAACGTCTTCGTTTATTAGAGTTCTTTTTACCATTTTGAAAAGGTTATTTATATTTTATTAACCGACTTCACATATTTGATAATTATTTTATATAATTACGTGGAAGAATGATACCTAGCAATGGACACGTAATGTATTGTATAATTATATAAAAAATACAAATGTTATAACCGAAAAGTAGTGATTGATGGTACTGCATTACGGTAAAATTTAAGTCGCTACATGTTGAGATAAGTGTTAATTTAATTAGAATTTTTACAACACAGAATTGACGGCGTAGAGATTCTTTAAAATAACATATTATGTATTATTAATACCATTAACTCTAAAATTCTAAACGTTAATTTTATTACAACGAAAACTTCTTTTATTTCAAAGTGCCCTTAAATTGAAAATGGCCGCACGTTACGTGATTGGCTTGATTTTATTTTGAATTTAAATCAAAATTAATAGGTTTTATTTTTACGCACATCTTTTGTAGGGACAGTTAAGCATCAAGTAATAACCAGCTTCTATTTCTTATTTATTTTATGCGAAAGTAACTTGGAACATCATGATAATTCTCACCTATGTCCAAATGACTTCTTCCTAATTCTAATTACAAATATAGTTACGAAAAGCTCATGCATAAATATTTTAAATATTACACTTACCGTTATGGAAAGCTTAATGTGGTTCTTGAGAATTATCAAATGCATAATTTGTTCATTTTTTTATAATCTAGCAGAATCCTGCACTGCAATTGGAACTTCAGATGATATTACGAAAAACGAATGTATGAAGATCGATTTTAAAATACTGCTCACTTTGCACATAACTACTTTACTGTCCTATCGTATTACAGCGTTACTTTTTTGAAAGAAACTCTGGATTACATTACTTGATTTTTTGATATTTGCTATGTTAATTTATGATATAATATGGCAAGTAACATATTGTATCTAAACCGCAGGCTGTTTTATCTGTATTCTCTATTGTGTTATCTATGTTTTTCTGATTTACTATACCATAAATTGAGTTTTGATATTTCTTTTCTCCAGTTTCTAATAAATCGTTTTAAAAATGTATTGCACCGTAAACAAAGTGTCATTTTTTTGTTAAATAAATAAAAAAAATATCACAATTACAAAATCACAAAAAAAAATTATGTGCACGATATAACGAGTGATTTTTGGTCTCAAAAACCTTCAGTCGAATGTTATTGTCTCGTTACTTTATTTTAATATTTAAAATTATTAGAATTTTAAAAACTATATTCTTTTCTATAATTAAATTACATTATTGTCAATTTCAAATTCTCAAAATATTGTCGAATGTATATTATATGTAATTATACTTATAACAGTGCAGTGCATAAGTGCAGTACAATCCAGAATAGTGCAGTTTGCAGGATTGCTCGAGTTTTGTATGCTGTGCTATAAGGGTGATGTTAAATATATAAATAAATATTATCGAATGTATAACAGTGCAGTTTGAAAGATTGCTCCAGTTTTGTATGTTGTGCAATAAGGGTGATGTATGTCTAATCTAATACTAATATATATATTAATCAATGAATAAGCATGCAAGACAAAAGTATGAATGCGTGATATTATTATTATACAATATTTACAATACTAAACTTGTATCACAATTAAGTACTGTCCTCTACTTTATAGAGAAATCATAAGTAATAATTATATACAAAATTAAATCAAAACACTACTTGGAAAATCAAATGAATTATAATTAAACTTATAGAGATAATAACTATGCATAGATATAATATATTTTCCTGTACTAAATAGTGCATAGTAAATATACTAACATGTGCTTGTGCATCCTTAAATTAAAACTTAGATTATATATTATTATTCAATATAAATGATTAGACCTAATGTTATGTCTAAACTCTTATTTATTAACTACACATCATACTTGGTAACTCGTATTTTGAGGTCCTACAAGGTGTATGTTAAGACACCCCATATACTTAAATAATAAACTATCAGAACTATATGCCGAAAGTTTTGTCATCTATGTTAGGACGCTAACCTGTATTAGAACATGTAAAATGATATTGAAATAACTGACATTATTAAGTACTAAATATAATAATATAAGTAAATCCAAAACCAAAACATGGAGGTTACCCAAGAAACCTAAGCAAATGACTGATAAGATAAACGTAAGAAAAAAACTGATACTTTTTTTATTGTGTAAAGGTAGCAAATGAGCATGCAGTGTACCTGATTTTAAGTGGTCACTGCCGCCCAAGGACATTAGTAGTCATCCCCAAGTACGATTGACCCAAGGTTGATGAAAATGCGTTTCTAGCCTTGAAGACTAAGATGTTCGCCTCGTTTGTAAGTGTAGTCGGCAACCATGCCTCTCCAAACCGAAACACAATAAATTGCTTCACGGATATTCATGAGGGTACCTCCCCGGTACCTCCCCGGTTGAACTACATGAGTTCTACCACCTGGCAACTCTTAACTAATTTCAAAAATTAAATAAAATAAAATATGACTTGCTAAACTTATAACCTTAATAGAATTACCTTAGCAATTAATTTTACCTGTAGTTTGCTACATAAGGTTTTGGCCAGTTACAGTGACTAGGAGTGTCGATGTGAATTTATGTTGTTTTGTGTTAAAACATTTATAACAGTAGTCAAGTAGTACGCCGCGCTTAACACTTTATGTTTATCATCTGAACATACCTTAAAATTTGTATATATCCTACATACCATACGAAAAACTATATACATATTTTGAAGTTTTAGAATAGGATAGAAGTAGTATATGCGTCTATTCTGTAGAATAGCATTTAAAAAAATACATACATATTACTCCAAGTAAAGAGGCCAAACTTCCAAGAGAGGGATATTTTTTTCTATTTTTCATAAAAACAGCAATAATCAAGTAAAATTAATTAAACGTAGTAGTACATAATTTTTATTTTTAATATTGTTATCAAAATTAATCATCTTACATCTAATAGATACATATTGATAATAGACAACGATATATTCCGAAACTAACGAAGGTTTATCTGATGCAATTGGTTCCTAAGACATCTAATAATATTATTCCTTATTTTTCATTTTAAGCTTCGTTCTAGGCGTTATGCTCTTGTGTAAATAAGATTAGTAAGAAAATAGTTAATACAGGCTGTGACAAGACGACAATTACAATATAGTCTGTAGAAAATAAAATATTTATATTACACAATACCTACTGATATTGGATAGTTTATTATTGGATGGTTTGCGATTAACGTGCATTATATAATTATTTTCCGTCATGCTTATTATATTTGAACTTTCATTTATAGCAAAAAGGTTATTGATTAAAATTCTTGATTTTACATGTAAATAACATACAATCATATATATCCACATCGTATTCTATATCGTTACTATATTTAGATTTATTTTTAAACTTTGAAAAATTATTGAAAATAAGAATAAGGACTGTCTACGTTTGTTGTCGAATTGCCCACAATGCCCTGTATTATTATTGTTATATTGTACAAACATTCTTGTGAATAATTTCTCTTGAACTGACTAGGCTGATAGATTTGATATTTATTTAAATTTGTACTGAGCGTTGTAAATAAACTTTTATGAGGTAAATAGAAGGAATAATTGCATTTAAACGAGCATTTCCCGAACTACTAAAATGATTACATTACTTCCCTTGCATTAACATTTTTATTTAAATTCCTACACCTAAACATGTACATTTATGTTTTCAATTTGAATTACAACCCTAAGATAATTATAATTTCGTAGATATAAGTATAATAAACATTTTACAAACAACATTTTGTGACTAGCAACAAGGACGAGCAAATGTATGATAATAAAATATAACATATGTAAGTTACGATAAAATTAAAGATAAAAGTTAGAGATAAAAAAATATTTAATATAAAACAATATTGTAATATAAATCTAATAAAAAAAGACAAAAGAGTACATTAACCCTTTTATATTAATTTGAAATAAAACATCTCGTGTCGAAACATAATATTTTACAATTAATATCTTAATGATTATTTAAAATGGAATAATACATCTTTTAGAAACTGTGCTACATTTTTAGATTCAAGACACGAACAATGCTTTAAATATTGCATTTTCAACGAACCTGCCCGTCTTTAATAATTCAAAATATAAACAATCAAAATTACGTATACTGCTAGTCGCTTAGATGGTATCATACTAGCATTAATGAGAAACTAATATTATCGATCGGACAGGAATTTTAGAAGATATAGTTATGACAATATGCTAAACAAGATTAGGCATTGGTAATAACAATCGTAAGCAATATGTTATTTGATAATGGCATTCAAAAAGCTAACGATAACACTAAGTCCAGTCCTGAGAATGACTGTGAAAGAACAACTAAATTAATATCTGATGATATGCCAATGTATTTTATATACATTTGTACACGTATATCGAATAAAAAATACCCGTTAGAAACTATAACTATAAAAACAATGATAGACTTTAAAGAGGAACAACAAAATTAGCACATATCGCCGGACACAGATACGACCAACCGAAACGTCTAACAGAGTGAGACCTTATAGTACAGCTATCAACGATTTGGTTTACACACAACCTAATGTCGAACAATCATAAATGTTTTCTATCTATCTATAAAATTTGCGAGCCTTATACCAAGCCAATTGAGGAATCGATAGACACCGGTTAATCGATCGAGTTCTTTGGTACGTTGTTAAACTACGACGATATAACTCAGATGAATTTATCTGGGTAGCCCGACTGTTTCTGTATCTATCCTAGGTCAAAAATATGATGATTTATAAGCTTCCGCTGGCCTTGTCGAGTGCGCGATGGAGACAATTTCTGAAAATAATCTGGCTACTTCGATAAATTCAAACCGAAAAAATATTATAACGCCTGACGTAAGTAACGCTATGCAAGCATAACAGTGTTCAAAGACTCGCGATTTAATAAAATCTTTAGTACGTGTTGTCGGTGGGATCTTGGTAGGTTTCAGCGGGGGGTTGTACTGGTTCAGCTTGGTAAAAGGCTCCAGATACGAAGGGGTTATTGGGTACGTGTTGCTGCGGCGCGGGCGGGCGCGGTGGCGCTTCCAGCGCGCCGTACGCTGGCGGCTCCGAGCCTTTCAGTGGAGCTGACGGCTGCTCGCTCTGAAATTATGGTACCTATCAACATCTGGGTGCTGTTGCTGGCTCACACCAAAAACATCTACGCATCCATAGCCAACGCATCTGTAGCCAACGCATCAGAGGCTAATCTCAGGTACGATTCAAATGTGCACCAATTTACCTCGTTGTGAGAGGTGACTCCAGCAGTGTGACAGTAATGGATGATGATAATTATATGCGGTGCACCATATGGAGAGCTATCGTATAAATCCTTTAACTCAAATAGGTGTAGCTTTCGCACCCAGCTGAATCTTATTCATGTTTCACTTTCTGCTAACATTCTAATGTCATACTTGTACCGAACTACATTCAGAAAATACAGAAAAAGTAAATCTACGACACCCAAACACTAAAAAAATAACTCTATTTAACACTAAAGTAGATGTTAGTTAAGACTAACACCTACTTTTGTGTTAAATAGAGTTTATATAGAGAGTATAGATGTATTACTTACGAAAGTAGTTTCCTGGTCCAAGGGTTTCATTGGAGTCTCATAAGGAGGGGCGGGTTCGGCCCAAGGTTGCAGCTCTCCAGAGGCAAAGATGCCGTAAATGGTGATCCCAATGAAGTGAACCGTAGCTCCCATGAGGAACACTGCTCTCCATTCCTTTATGGCTTTCTCCTTTTCATTCTGTGTACGGAATTCAATTTATGATTGTTGACTTTTTTTATCTTTTTTGTATAATATGTCAGTAGCACAAAAAATGTTGGTTCTACTGGCAAATAATATTAAAATTATGAAAATATGTACAAAAATTACATTTACATTTTACATTTTTATCTACACAAGATCTTATCGACACACCTCATTTATATGATTTGATATAAGTAGCGTTTATTTGCTTAACGCTATCATTGAAACATCGCCACCATCTAAATCAATAAAACCCTAACAAATTCTGTACACCGTGTTAAATATTACATTATAAGCGTGCCATATTTCATAATCCATACACCCTTTCTACGATAGACCCGGAGATTCAGTAGAGCATTCAGACTCGCGATAATAAAGTGCTCAGCGCGAAATGTACTCGGTGTAACGCATCGTCGCGCACCCACAAAGCCGTTCATTTGATATTCAGAGCGCGCGTCACACCGAGCTCGATTTCCTTTTTTAAATTAGCTACGACCGAATGTCCTTTTTGTTTCCTCCTGCCAAGAAACTCGAGGGTTGCGGAGTTCGCTCCAGTGGCAATCGAGTCTCGCAATAGTTTATTATTGCCGCTGAGGAATGGATACTTTATTAGATAGCGAGATGCTTGATTAGTATTAACGAGTTCTCGACTCAGAAAGAATTGTCGACGAATTGACTGTAAACGTGTATTTTTAACGTAAACCTACAATCTTTTTCTTATACATACAACATTTTTCTTATTTGTATTTTGATTCAAGGTTATTCTCAATCTTCAATTACGAATAGATATGTAACTAAATTAGAACAATATAAAGGTGAAAATTTAGCATTGTATGTATTGCTTAATGCCACATTATAAAAAAATTTTAAAAAAATTGTCCATAAAATAAAAAAAAATGTTTGGGGTGGACAACCCTTATCACTTAGGGGTATGAAAAATAGATAGTAGCTGATTCTCAGACCTACTAAATATGCATAGAAAATATCATAAAAATCGGCCAAGCCTTTTCGGAGGAGTATGGTAAGTAACACCACACACTAACTACCTTAAAGTATTCATTATTAAAGTACGGGTAATAAACGAATGTTTATAGAACCTGGCACCCACTCAAAGACAATCTAAAAAAAATCTAAAAAAAATTACAAAACATATATAAAAAAGGAAAATTTACCTTCTCCTGGGTCATATAGTCGATCACGATGGGTACGACGAATCCAGCGATGGTGCCTATGCCGTTGGAGAGGCCCATGAGGATGGAGGCGTAACGGGGAGCGATGTCCAGGTGGTTGACATTGTACCCGGAGATGGCGAACCCGCTGCACGCTACACCCAGCGTCAGCTCGATAGTTGCCAAGTACTATGTGAAACGATATATGTATTTATATAACCTGCCTTTTCTATTTTACCCTTAAAAGCTCCTAGCTAATCTATGTGCGTGATAATTTTACATTAGATTATTTTTAAATGATTTTTTTTCTTTTATTTTTACAAATAATTATAAGATAAATTAAATTGAAACAATATTAGGGATTGTCATAAAGAGTAAGACCATACTTTCCGTGATTTATCTGCATTAAATACACATACCTATTATACTAAGTCTTAGTATAATCAAAATAACCTTTTTTTGTATAACTACTACTAAATGAGTGGAAGATATTAGATGACAATAATCACAATAAATATCATTAAAAAGTTTTCCGGAACCATTCCAGGAGTAACAGTCTCTATTTATACCACTCTTTATTGACAATCTCTTACATTATTACTTGAGGATATTTTGAATAATATTGTCATAATAGTTATACCTTATTATCAGCATAAGCCACGAGTACGAAGAAAAACGCTTCAAGACCGAACCCGCCGCAGTTGAATAGTTTCCTCACATTTGTGGTGGTCATAATATTGTTCTTTCGCAGATAATCGGCCATCATTCCTCCAATAGGGACCAGTGACGTCATTATCAAGTGAGGAATCGCGCCCACGAAACCAGACTGTTAACCAATGTTTAAAAGATTACTTAACATTATATTGCGAAAATAAAACAATTATATTTTCAATTTCATTTTTAGACACTTTTAATATAATGAAACTAATGGACTTGGGCAGATATTACTGCATTATTTTAATGTAGCAAATCTTTTTAGATGTCGACATCTGTCGGGTCCAAAAGTAACCTACCATAATCGGATATATATATACGAGTAGATAGTACTTAAATAAATAACAAGGTATACAGCTAAAATATCACCTCAGTAATCTGCATATTAAATCTGGTATTGAAGTACGACGATTGGAAAATAACTAATAGACAGAAATTCCACGTCCTGCAGAAATTGGCTACGATTATAGCATACACCTGTAAACAACAAAATAATATTAATAACATTCACAAAACTGAACAATATCAAGTGATGTTATTATCACACATGTAAGATAAAACCGGTATCATTTTACAAGAAACTTTCACATTAATTTAATATAAAAAGGAGTTAGGTATTAATATTAGGTATAAAAAGAATTTAATATAAAAAGGAGTGCCACAAAAGCCATTCAGAATATATTAATATCATAACGTACCTAGAAATCAAACAAGATAATTTACAGAAAACAGTACAGAAAAATAAGAAAATTGTTCTTTTGCATTTAAATTAATAAATACCTACATTTTTCGACATTTACCACTTTATTGCGCTAGTTTCTATCCTAGTAAGTTCAATTTACCTAATTATTTTTCCCGGTATAATAAAAGAGTAGGAAAAACACTTACTGGTGGCGACGTGGCGAAGGCCTTCCAAGGGGTGTTACGAAAGCCAGGCATCGCCGCCTGCGTCGCCGTCCCGAGAGACTGCTCGATATACGTCAGCTCCTTACCGGAGATGTGTGGGTGTTTGCTTGGCCTTTCAAATACCAGCCAAAGCCACATGACGTACCTTTAGCGAAAATAAACTTCGTTATCAATGCATTTAACTTGATTAACAATAATAAATGTTAAAAATTAATTGTGGTGGACAGATACTGTTCTATCCAAAACATCCCACAGCAAGGTCACACAATAGTTTCAATCTAAATCATGAAAACCCACTCAAAACCTCATGTTATTGTTTCTTCCTTCCTTCCTAAAATTGTTATTACTTTTAATTATATATTTTTTGATAGATTTACATATTAATAGAAAAATAATACATTTTACATATTAATAGAAAAAATATATTAATAGAATAATATATGTATAAGCAACTCACCATATGATACCCGAAACCCCGTAGAAGTAAAATGGAGTTTGCCACGAAATGTAATCCGTGAGCAAACCAGACAATGGCATGCCGATGACAATGCCCGCGTAGGTTCCGCAAAAAGCCAAAGTCGCCAGTCTAGAACGCTCTAGCGGCGGCGCCCACATACGCCAGATTCCGTGGCAGGAGGGATAAGTTACACCCTAGATGGGGAAAATAATTCTGTTATTCACAATTGCCTAATTTGTGTTAAAGAAAATAAATAGAAGTATTAATAAATACATGGAATAACCACTAAGTTTATTGAATACTACTAAATCATTTTAAAATATAAAAAAAAACAGTAATATCCATTATAATTTACGTAAGTAATAACCATATTCAAAGTAAAATAGTAGAACGTGTAAGCAAAATTGTGATCAAATCGGATAAAATATTTCGTCAAGGATACGAAAGGTATCATAAATCACACAATGGTTTTCGTATCTATAAATGCTTCAGAATCTGTAGATTTAATAGGATAGCATTGCCATTGACGATCGGGCTTAGCTGGGTACAAGGATGAGTAAATACGTAGCCATGGCGACGCATGGAGGGATCAGTAATCCTAAAGCGCCTTTGTACTTTGGAAAGCGATTTCGACTGAACTCAAGTACGATTAGGAACAGATATCGATCACTCGCAATTTGAAAGTAGCTTTTGGTAGGTTGTGAACAAACAGCTATAAAAATAAAGAAATTATTGTAGAAGTTACAATACTTACTCATACGAAATATTTAGATAAATAGAAATAACAAAAAAGATGCATTGTAAATTCCAGTATTGAACGTTGTGTAAAGTACAAAACAAAGGGGAGCAGTAAATCCAAACGTGACGAGTTCCGCATTCGACACGCCAGCATCAAAATATAACGCATCTCTAATAAGCTTGATCATGCACTGTCACGTATTGAATGCCAAATGTTCAAAATTTAAACGAGCAGCATTATATTTGCTGCATGATCTCTTAATCCCCTCATACATGATAACGTATACCAAAATGTAAATACACAAGTAAAGCAAAGAAATCACATATGAAGTTTGTTTAATAAAAAATCTATGAAGAGAACCTATTATATATAGTTATTATTATTTTATCGTATAAAGGTAACAAACGAGCATGCAGTCCACCTGATGGTAAGGGGTCACTGCTACCCATAGATATCAGTAATCATCACCAAGCACAATTAAATCATACCTAAGTTTGATCACAAATGCGTCGTTACCCCTAAGGACGAAGTTGTTCGCCTAGTGTATTAGTATAGCTGGTTACCACGCTTCTCCAAACCGAAACAAAAAAATTGCTTCACGGAGGATTATGAGGGTGGTGGTGATACCTCCCCAGTCGTTCTTAATGATTTATACCACCTGGCGAATTATATATTGAATAGTATGTACATGATTGGGGATTATTATCAAAATACTTATTTAGACAAAATACATACCTCAACAAAACCTTGGGCGACTTTCAGCATGACGACGGCAGCTGGGCCAACAGACATGGCTCCTGGAATAGCCATGTTGAAGAAAGCTGAAGCAACAATAGCAACGCCAAAGATCTTGTTGGCTGGATACATGGAGGCCAGGAATCCACCGGGCACTTGTGTGATGAGGTACCCGGCGAAGTACGATGAATCTATAGAGGATTCAACCTCGACAGTCCAATTGAATGGTGTTTCTTTTGGCTCTCCATCTGTGGTCTAAATCAATAAAAATGAGTGTTTTAAGATATTTTTTACTCCTATATAAAAATACAGTGAAACAAAAAATACAGAGAAGGTTTAGTTAACCTAAATAAATGTCTAGAAAAAATACAATGATGTAGAGCTCTATTCACTAACGAAACAACACGTTTATATTTACAAATAAGAAATATGATTCTTAATTAATAATAAATAAGTTAAACGACTTTGTTGTGACTGCTGAATTAATATTTTATCTTCTTGTATTCAAAATGTAATCGTAGCTTATAATTTTAAATCATAGCACAGTGTCGTGGTATATCATATCTACTGAAAGACATCCACAAACGAAACCACACAAAAGTAGCAAACGAACATGCAGTCCACCTGATGGTAAGTGGTCACTGCCGCCCATAGACATCATGAATCATTCCCAAGTATGATTGAATCGTACCTGAATTTGATCACAGATGCATTGCTAACCTTGAGGACTAAAATGTTTGCTTCGTGTATATGTAAGTATAGCCGGCAACCACGTCTCTCCAAACCAAAACACAATAAATTTAATATATACAGCGTTATAAAATTGTAAAACAGAATAATCTTTATAATAAAGGTGCCTTACCTCCGTCATCTTGAGTTTAGCC
Source organism: Polygonus leo (assembly GCA_018250455.1). Lineage (NCBI taxonomy): Eukaryota > Metazoa > Arthropoda > Insecta > Lepidoptera > Hesperiidae > Polygonus > Polygonus leo. Next base: position 12,273 of record DWNR01001043.1, read on the forward strand.
ATGCTCATGTTGCAGCGCATGCCGAACATGATGCTGAAGCCGAAGCACGCGAGCAGCGCCACGGTGTACCGCGCGCTCAGACATGGGCATTCCGCACGCACGTACTTATCTGGTGGGTGAATTGTAACATTCAAAACCTCATAGGTACATTCTGACTGACATAGTACACTTTGGTTTTTATATATTTAAAGAAGCAAAACAGTATATCGCCTGTTAGTAAGTGGCTACTTTCATCCATGATACCTGTGCTAAACATGAGGTACGACCACATTAATCTTATTCAAATCTGGACAGAAATGCATAACACATTCATATTTAGTAGAGAGATAAGCTTGGCACTAAAATTTTTGTATTTTTTTGTATGTCATGTAATGTTTAATTCAGACTCACAGTCAACAAATATTTAGTTCAAAACATATTCCATTTCTTCCGTTGGTAAGTTATAAAATACTAGACTAATTAAGTTCAACTAGACTAATTGAACAGGTATGTCATACCTATGTGTCTTGGTGGTGGTCTTTCCGGTGAGGGCGGTGTCTCCAAGTCCTCTCCATCGTACATCTGATCATAGCCCTTTTGTTCCACATGGAAGTTCTCATACTGTGCATTTCTGTAACAAAACAATCAGTCATTTACACCAAAGTTACTTCTAAGGTAAAACAGAGTTGTTGAGGACCTAGCATTATTTCTATTGCATTATATTCCGCATGAAAATTGCATTTATAAATAAATTAAACTAGGCGCTAAGCTTTCATAAGCTTGCATATTTGTTTTTGATGTAATGGGTAGCCACTCTCGATCTACACCTTTTGAACTGCTGCATACGTGTGAAATGAATATTTTATTTAAATTATCCACCTGGTTTCTATCGAGTCCCAAACAGAGATTTTTCATGTAACCTGCCTGATTTAGAAGTATAATTTTATTTTATAGACAAAAATTGATATTGTATATATTGATATTTTTGATATTAGGTCTAAATATTTGGCAAATTTTTTTATGGAGCACATGAGTAGTACTTATTTTTTTAAGTTATAATAAAATTATAAATATGTACTACTTTCAGTATTTTTATTTTAAAATATTAAAAATATTTATCAAACGTGTAATAAAGGCATAGTAAAACCTTAATAGAAATTACTTTTCTAGCACAGCGTTCATAATACATTTTTGCACCTCGTCTCTTCGTAAGGATCGATTACAAACAACATTGCGCCTCTATTTCCTAAGCAATTAAAACGAACGGATGAGGCGTAGAACGATGAGAAAATAGAGTTAAAATGCTTCGGTACTAATAGCGCGACATGCGAGATTGTACCTGCATCGGAAGTGCTAATAGGCGTTATCGAGTACTTTGCACGGTAAACGGTAATCTAATGTTCAACGCAATTTTAAATAAGCGTGGTACGAAATTCACAAATATTTTTAAAATTTAATTTAAAGTGAGTTGGAACGACGTCCTTAAGATCGAATATTTCTTTGGAATAACCACGGCAAATACCTTTTTGCCTCGGTAATTTTATAAAATGTGCGTGAAGAGTACTGTTGGAGTACGATGACTATTTAAAAAGTTATTGGAGTACATAGTTTTACATACGTTTTATACGTATTTATTACCATAGTGCAATACTCGTATGAAAAATGATTACTTACATTATAAAATTTGATTAAATGTAACGTTCTATTTCTAATTACAAGCGCATAGCTTTTAACGTATAAATGAAATAACAATAAACGGGTATACGTCACAAATGGTGATTCGCAAACAACAAGCAACGCTGAGGGTGAATTCTAATTGAATCAGTAGCGTAATGGCGCTCGCACATCGCGAGGAGGATATGGTAGTTGACATCTCGCAACTGAAATCTGTTCTTAAAATGCGTTCTCGCTGACTTTTCGTTGTGTTCATGTTCATGTTCACGGTATCCCAAAGTGTTAAGGGTTACGTGTTAAGTGTTATTACTATGACTTTTCTGTCTGTTCTTCTGTCACATGAATTAGTGTATGTAATACTAGCTTTTGCTCGCGACTTCGTCAGCGTAGAAGTTGAAAACCCCTTGGGGGTAGAATTTCGAAAAATCCTTTCTTAGTGCTCATTTAGATCATGAAAGGAACCCCTGTACCAAATTTCAAGTTTCTAGGTACAGTAGTTTCGGCTGTGCGTTGATATGTCAGTCAGTTAATCAGTTTTGCCTTTTATATATATAGATTAATGAAGTATATTTTCGTGGACGCTATAATAAATCATGACTTCCACAAAAATATTCAAACTATAAAATTGTAAAGTCAATTTCGTTCTACTGAAAAAGGAAACGAATATTTCTTTATTTTGAACATGGCTTATGCATGGATCATAATTTATCTATAGAATAAAAGTGAATAATTCATTTTATCATATAAAGGTAGCAAACGAGCATGCAGTCCACATGATGGTAAGTGGTCACTGCCGCCCATGGACTTCAGTAATCATCCCCAAGTACGATTAAATCATCACGTCATGATTATGTAGTCCAGTTAGAACTGACTCTACACACGAGGACCTATTCTCATAAAAGTTTGTAGAAAGAGCATTTTATTACCCTAACACGGAGGGAATAAATAGAAAATTTTCTACGTTCAGCGAAAAGTTCACACGTGATGTATAAACACATCAATTCAGTTTTACGATATATTTTTCTTTGTAACTTTCCATAAATCAAAGTATTCAGTAAGAAAAAATCCCGTCAAGTGCACTTTACAGGTTTTTGAAATGAGTGGCATTATATTTTGAACCTTTTACTTATTTTTAATATTTGTTGTTATAGTTGCCTCAATAATATTTCATAATAATAGAGGACATAATAAGTTCACACCTTTGCATTGTTGAAAATTATTGCCCTGTGTTCCATGTGTCAGACGGACAGCCGGACAGCGGAACCTGTATAATATAGTCCAGTTAGAACTGACTCTACACGCGAGGATCTATTCTCATAAAAGTTTGTAGAAAGAGCATTTTATTACCCTAACACGGAGGGAATAAAGAGAAAAGTTTGTACGTTCAACGAAAACTTCACATGTAATGTACAAGCACATTAATTCTATCGCTATCGATATTGTGATACCTAAGCAGTATTGCTTGAGTATTCACGTCACGTGAGTATTCACGTCGAATACTGTAATTCTGTAGAGGTTTTGGTCATGTAGAGGTAGCAAACGAGCATACCTACGGCCTACCTGATGGTAAGTGGTCACTGCTGCCTATACACATTTGTTTCCAATGAAATGCAATGAAATTATTTATTGCACAATTATGTTAATTACATCCGAGTATCTAACATAATTAAGACCTTGTCGGTATACCAATATTTATGTATTAAGGTTTTTAGATATTGTAGTGTTTTGTTGGTGTGTGGAGCAGTTTATCGCGATACCGGTTTAGGGACACCTAACACTTACTACATGACGTTATTATCGTATCTGAGGTGGATAACAGAAGCATTGCTACCTCCGAGGACTAAGATGTTCGCCTCGTGTATAAATATAGCCGACAAATCACGCTTCTCCAAAACGAAACACAATAGCTATTATTACAGAGGATTATGAGGATTGCGCTGGTACCTCCCCGGTCGACTACAAGAAATCTATCACCTATTTATTAAGATTCAAGAAATATCGTCATGTTACTTACTTAACTGTATTATGTAGTCCAGTTAGAACTGACTCTACACGCGAGGATCTATTCTCATAAAAGTTTTTAGAAGGAGCATTTTATTACCCTAACATGGGGGAAAATAAAGATAAAAGTTTCTACATACAACGGAAAGTTCACACGTAATGTACAAACACATCAATTCAGTTTTACGATGTATTTTTCTTTGAAACTGTGTATACAATTCGTGAGTCTATTGATATCGATATTGTGATAAGCAATACTCACGTAGAATACTGTACAGTTTTTGGTCAATTAGAGGTAGCAAACGAGCATGCAACCCACCTGATGGTAAGTGGTCACTGCTGCCTATGCACATTTGTTTCCAATGTAAGTACGTTATTATCGTATCTTAGGTGGATAACAGAAGCCTTTTTTTTTTTTTTTATTGTGTAAAGGTAGCAAACGAGCATGCAGTCCACCTGATGTTAAGTGGTCACTGCCGCCCAT
>DWNR01001044.1:0-16409 GCA_018250455.1 Polygonus leo
TGGTTAAAATCGGTAAAGCCGTTTCGGAGGAGTACGGAGACAAACATTGTGACACGAGAATTTTATATATTAGATATTATTTTTCATATTTCTAGGACGATCGATTACACAAACAGAAGGAAAAAGGATTATAGCATATTGTTTTTGTTCGTTTGCTACTGTTGGTAGAGACTCAGGTGCGGGATATCTGATCGTCAAATACAATTAATTACATTAGTGTACCTCACACCCACATTGCGGTTTTCTCGAATTATCGTACGTGTATCGTACATTCCTATCGTATCGTTCGTATATCATGTAAAGATATATAGTTAATTGCCTATTCATATTAAGATGTAAAAACTGAAAGGCTTAAATTTAAAATATCTTACATACGTTTTACTGATTGTTTGATTGTATTTTCATTATATTAAATAATATCCGTATTTTTAAATATATATTTTTAGCTCTTTCTAGTCCCATTTCAGCCTGCCATCTATCTTGATGGTCATTATATTCCATGTCGTCTTATTTTCATACAACTTTTACATCTTGCCAAATTACAAATACTCTAAATTTTATAGCTATTTACTGGACGTCCTCCTGTTTCGATAGTTGTACTCTAAACCCTTCTATCTCCAAAATAAGTATTTTTATGAAGTATCACTTCATACAAAATACTAATACTTGGTTCGTAATGTTTCAGAGGAATATAGCAACTAAAAGAAAAATAATGTTACTATGTACATTGCAATAAGTACTGAATAATATTTATTTATTAAAATATAATTCTACAAACTTAAAACAGTTCTTAGGTTGTTTCAAAACTACAGGTACAACAACAGTAAAACTTATCGAAAATGCCTTCAACATTCCAAACGTACCTACTAAATCAGTAAGTTCGAGTTGGTTCGAAATATAACAATAAATTGAACTCGCTATAAAGTTCCTTTGAGTTTCAGCTAACTTGCTTTAAAGAGTAAATTTATATGACAAACATAAATAACAAGCTACATATGAAATACTTCCACAGGTCGTTTCATGAATTGTGCAGATGTTGAATTGAATATAATGCTTTATTGGACCTTAAATATTCCTTTACGACTTTCTGTATATTGCAAGTAAGGAAAACGTTACTAAGACGTTTCGAATTTTAAAGCCATACGCATTGAATATTTTAATTGTGTTTTACATGATTGTGTAAAGTGAATGTTAAATGAAAGGACAGAATCTACAAAGATCAGCTGACATTTGTTTTATATACAGTATAGAAATTATACAAAAGACAAAAAAATAAAATAAAGAATAACACCAGCAATTGAGGGTTCCATCGCTTAAAATATGAACTATTATAATATGTGGATTGTTTCGAAGTGTTAAATTTATAAAGCAAATTTGCTATTTATGTAACACATTCATCCTATTATGAAATCCGCTATGAAGCTTGTCATGTAAGCTACTGCCCCAGAGGACTAAGTCTAAATGACTCATGTAGGTCACCGCTGTTCTTGTAAACACATACACAATCGTAAAAAAATCTTGTTTCTGGCATAACCTAATCCCGAGGCAATCGTATTAGCCACCGATGATTAGAGTGGTTTGATAACACTTTAATTGTATTTCAAGCAGAAAGATGTTTGGCGAAACTATATACCATTAGTAGGTACGTAATTATATAGTCTATACGTAATTATATCGACAAAATCACCAAAATAAAGCGGCACATTGGCTCCCTCCGGAAATATACCACATTTTTTAAATTTTGGATCCATTGATGATTGAATCTTGTGACAGTTGGATGGACGGACGGACAGACATCCAAGACTTAGATAGGTGGACCCAAAAATTATGTTTCAGTAGCACGAGAGGATGCGGATAATATATACCGCTATCATTAATGTACAGACACGCAATCCTAGCTAGAAATAGATTTGTTTGACATTTCATCTCGAGTGTATTAGGGATTCATTCAGCGCGAAAGCAAACAAGCTGTTTGTTTGTGTTTCCGTGATTTGCATACGAGACAGCTAATGAGTAATGACGAAATAACTTCTAGATATAACACTTATACGTATATTTTTGTATGTCGGTACGATTTAAATCATTTTCGACTTTATTTGCCAAAATGTCCAATTTTGTGAACAATTATTTTCATAAAAGCTGATATTTACTATTTTTTTCATTCGTTACTGAAGCTATGTACTACAGGATTTGTTATGTATTTAAATTGAAAACTTTAAAATCAAGACTGATAGCAATTCTCTAGAGTTTCAACCTAAAAAAGTCTCCTCAGATATTAGTATGTTATGTGTATATTCGGATCAAATCTATTATAAATTTTGTTTTTAAAAACATTATTGTATTTTGTTATGTACATTTTTAATTAATTGACCTTTAATTAAACATTAACTTTTAAGAGGACATGATGGAACTAGGTATTTAATTTAATACGAGATTCCCCACAAAAAATGATAAGTGTTGTATGGACAACATTATGTAAAAACAGAATACCCGTACTGAATATAAATTGCGTAGAGTGAACGGTCAGCGAAAAGATGATAAAGTGGACGTTCACATGAAGGTTGTAAAACATGAGGAACCGAACATACATTTCTGCTTTATAGAACTGAAGTGTGAGCTTGCTTTGACGTCATAATTATAAGTAGATCAGACTAGCTCAAAATTGTGTGCTCTGTTATATACTATGTTATACACTATGTTGTTCTTATATTTCTGTATTTTTTTATTCGACAATAGATTGATTATACTTACTTTAATGACGTAAGTGACAATTAAGAAAGATTTTCTGGAAAATCTAAGCAAAGTACATAACTTTCGTATATACCTATATATTACAAACGAATTGCCTCCTCCCTTTTTGAAATCGGTTAATAGAAGAGACAATGACGGTTTGTATAAAACTACTAGATTTAATTTCAACAATACGCAGGTACAGTCAGTAAAAGCTGATTTAAATTTACTCCATGATCAAATTAGAATTAAACATAAGACATTGACAGACGAAATTTAAGTTTTTTCACCCCCGTTTGGTGTCGACAGCCATTGTCACTGGTGTCAATAATATGACAAAAATGTAATATTGACCTAGGGTTGTTCACATTCGAGTATACCGTGAAAAGGCATTGATTATGTATTTTATTAGCGTACTTTCTGAATATGAATTACGGACCACGCTTTGCGTATAAAGTACCAATGTTACCCGCATTCCACACTTATATCCACGAGTACTTTTTATGATATTTATTTCTGAAGACGTTACTATTGACACGGCAAAATCATTGGAAAAAAAATTATAATATACTACGAAATAAATCATTCCGTTAATACTATTTATATGCTTTGTTTTTCTATCTAAATTATTATTTATTTGATATGTAATACATACATAATTTTAAATATCAATATAGAATTTTGTAGTGATTATGAATATGCCATAGGTACGTTTATGTAACTTATTTTTGCTGATTTTCGATTATAAAAAATCTAAATCGAATGTGCTCAAAATAAACCAGTTTTAGTTAATTATTTTTTCAGCCATGCTCGTAAGGGTACCTACCCTTACGAGCATATACTTAATAAAAAATTAAAGTATATTTATTACCCTACCTACCTAGGTAGGGTAATAAATATACTTTAATTTTTTATTAAGTATATTTATTTTATTTTTACCTTGAACCTTTGTGTAAACGTTAAAGTAGAACCAAAGAAAAAGTTTGCTTACATTTATATTCAGTACAAGAATCGCGTTAAAAGCTAAAGTAACTTACGGTAATGTAGTCGTTTTTGCTATAAACACAATATTGTTCTGAATTTATTAGTATTAAAATAAAATACTAACAAATATTTTGATAGGGTGGCGGATACTGTCTTCGTAACAAAAGTATATAAAGGAGCTATTATCATATTGTAACAAAGAAAGTATTTACTGCTTGATTTTCCTTTATGATAAGTTTATTTAAAGGGAGTTTGCAGTAAACGCTTAAATTTAAGGCCGTATTACATAATTTTGTATGTTATATTTATAATACACAGTAGTTTCATAATACGCACAAAAAATTCTTTAGCAACAGTATTTTGAATAGACGTTACTATACTTAATATAATTTGTGTTATAAATAACTCTTTTTATTTCTTGTCACTTCCATATCTTTTACCTCGATAATATGTACAAAACTTGTATATAAAAAGTCATGACAGTCGGTAAAAATAATTAAATTTTAATAAGTGATGAAAGTATTACCGCTGTTCAACTAATCTAACAAAATTAAGCATCTTAATACGTGGATAGTGGCTACTGAGAAATACCAGCTACAAAGTTCAAATGTTACGAAATCAATCTGATGAGGTGATAATGGGTCTTATTCCTACTAGTGACGTCAAGGAAATACTTAAGATGAAATCAATAATTTAAAAATTACATATACATTTCAACGGCCTTAAATTATTACTATTTGTTTTTTCGGAAAAGATAGGTAGAAAACACCATGAGGATAAAATCAAAGAATGAAAATCTTACGGGTGTGTGAAGTCTACAAATTGGCAATTGGCCGCCACATCGTAGTCTACTATTGTCTAAATTCGTCTGATTGATAAGAGGATACCCATGCTTATTAATTAATTATAATGAAGCAATTCCCAGCGGTTATACTATAATTGATCATGATAAAATAGTCCAAAAAATTGCAATTGCACAAGCACAAGCATGTGCATTATATACGAGTAAATATACAAAATACACAAATTGTATTAATCTTAATGATCACAGCTTTTTGTTGTTAAAACTCTTAATAGCTCGACGTGGGTGTTGGCTGGGAGCCAATACGGACGTAGTTTACGGTCAGCGCTCAACCATTGATTCCATATTCGGTTGTCCCATCTCCGCAATCTATTTTACGAGAATTTATCGAGAATTGAACGAACAATTTTAAATTTCCAATAAATTTAGCAAGTTAATGACAAATATGTCGCCGGTGCGCGAGACATTGGACATCGAATAGGATAAAATAAAAATGTCCACTATCTACATACCTTCTATAATTTTCTCAGTAAAGAAGTGGCCAGCGAACATACAGTTTAGTTCGTAGTAAGTATTTATTGCCATCCATGGACATCTATATTCATAATATGATAGGGTTAAAGTCTTATATAAGATTTTCTAAGATGCAACCAGCAACTATACCTTTCCGGCCGAAATTGATAATCAGCAATTTCACGCCACAGCGCCATGGAAAAAGATAAGGTGGGACTGCCTTGTTCTAATCTTATACAGTTTTCCCACTTGGCAAAAATATACGTAACGACATTTTTATAATTTATGATCGTGTTGAATTACCTTGATTTTAACCACAATACTTATTTACACATCAATGGGCGACTGTAACCACTCACTTACCATAAGGTCGATTACACGCACGTTTCCCACTAATAAACCGTAAAAACAATATATTATGCAATCAAATATTTTATTATCGTACATAATAAACGGATGCATAAAGAAAATGTACAGAAATATGTTTCTGTTTTATGAACCATTCTCATTACTAACTTACGGTACCTACGAGTATTCAAACGACATGCAGAGATCGCATTTAAACACAGCATGTATCGGAACTATTCTCTAGTCTCGCGGCAAAAGAATTTGCATGATTGGATGGGGCATAATGCACTCCAGCATCGTGGCGTTTCATTGATTTGAATAATTTAGAAGTGCACTGACAGAGTTGCGTCTATTTCAAAGCACACGTCTATTTCCAATCTACCTACGCGGAATATTCTTTACGTCATTGGAAACTGAAAAAGAGTCCGTATATTACGGGTGCATTTTTTATGGAAGTATGTGATTGTGGAATAGACATTGAGGTTCTGTTTTGGTGACACGTTGAATATGAAATAAGAAAAAAAACTTTGTTTTCTTCAACGGGTATATACAATGTAGTACATATATCCTTACACAATGGAGCACTCAGATGTTACCTTAGTATGAAGTAAGTGTGCAATAAAATGTAGACATTTATTATTTGTCATTGGTTACATTTCGTCTTCCAAATTAACATAAGTATGAGTGAATTCAGATAGTTATGAAAATAAACGGAATTTTATCGTCATTACCCTACCTCGTACTTCTCCATACCTAATCGACTCGTTAAGCATATTAACTTGTAGCATTTGATTTGTATTTTACATAGCGACTTGCTTAATTATAAAACATTATTGCTATACTTATATTTATCAATCAATACATACTGGTAATGTACCTACTCCATCAAATATTTAAACTTAAAATATCTAAACTCTATCCTAAAAAAACAAATAAACCCTTAGATAATGAACGTTTACTGCAATCTAATCCAAAAACTAATCAGAGAAAGCTGGCCTCATTATTTTTGGAGATCTGCACAAGAAAATTAGTTAACGATAAGAATGAAGTGGAAATTAATATTTTCCAAACTGTCATTGCTTCTTGGGACGGCTTCGGACCCCGAGGGCGCGTCTTATTAAAGTCACATATTGAAGTGATAATGAAGGAATCTTCAGCTGGAAGATGTAAGAAGCTGGGGACTCTCACTGCATCTAAGGAATATTTTATTTTATCTCATATTAAATGTTAACAAATCATGACGTATACGACGACGACTATAGTATTAATGATAGATATTATAAGAGTACGTCACTAATTAAACTATACGACATATTCATCAACGTTAAAATAAATAAAAAATAATTGGCAGTCCGAAGGACTGCCGATAGAAGTGAAAACTTATTACTTAAATTTCATAATGTTTAAATAAATATTATCAACATCCATCTAAATTAAATATTACAAATTAAAATATAAAAATTTTCAAACGCCAATATTAATACGAATATTTGAAGTACGAGTAAGATGATAAGCGAAACAACTGTGTGAAACAACAACTGTGAAAACCGCATTCAGTTTCATGTATTAACTTTGGTGTGATCGACAGACAGACAAACAAAAATTCTAAAAAATGTTTGGACTTCAATTGCTTTTAAAAAGTAAGGATATGTGTATTTCGAAATTATTAGAGGTTGTTGCGATATAAATATAAATTAAGGATTATTTCAATAAAATTTACAAGAATTTATAATATAACAATACATTTTAAAGGTAACAAAGAAGGTGGAACCGATATTGTAGATACGCTTAATATAGAATCCCCAGGTGCTCATATTAAACTTCAATCAACGCTCTTTCGAGTAAATTTCAACGGAAAACTCTGATCGTTTTCCAATATTATTGTGTAACAGTCTGCAAACGGAGGCGATACTTACTTGATAATTAATAAAATTTATATTTAAGCTCTACTATGCCTACTATATATTTTCTAAAACTTACTTAAACGTAAAAGATAGAAAGAAGCTGTATGATGTTCCTACGCCATTGCAAAGAATTTTATATTCTTAATATGAAATTCTTTGCAATGGCGTATTTCATATTCTCCTTAAAGTCATGGTACAATATTTTTTTGACTTGTACAAGATTATTATCAACAAAAATACATTTTTGTTTGGGTGTCAGTAAAACCTCATCGTTTAATTGAAATTTCCAGTTTTTTTGGTCTTCTCGTGAGTGCTACAATTGTCGTTGTCGTGACTGCTATAAGTAAAATGGCAGATGTAGATAAAACCCACTTCACGCGTTTTGTTATGAAATGAGAACAGACCCTTGTTTATCACATAATATTTACAATTTTATAAAAAGATCGTTACATGATCGTGGGATTGAACTCAATGGCATTGCAACCTGCATACCTGTGAAATAAAACTGACGTTTTAGCTACTTAGCCATTTTATTTTTATATCCATTCTAGCTAACCCGGCAAACGTTGTTCTGCCATAAAAATATAAAAAGGTAGAAGGGTGAAAATTTAGGGTTGTATATATTTTTAAAATTAAAAAAAATGGGTTGGACCACCTTATCACATAGGGTTATGAAAAATAAATAACAACCTATTCTCAGACCTACCAAGTGTACATATAAAATTTCATCAAAATCGGTTAAGCCGTATGGCAACTGACATGTGACACGAAATTTTTATATACTCGTATAAAAAGATAATATATCAGTTATTCATAAAATATACTACTCAGACTGTACTATTTGCAAATAAATAATGGAATCGAACATTAAAAATAAATCAATGGTCATTTTATCCGATAATCCCACGTATAAACGTCGATACCTACTATTAAACTGTTTGTTTTGATCAAACTAGGTATTTCTTGTTAATTATATAAACGAAAAATTAATTATGACCAGAGATCCAATATTGTTCCGTTGTGTGCCGTGCCGCAGATTTCTTTGTGATGTTTTTCTTTTCCTACCACTAACCATCTTAAGGTTCCTTATCCAAAGTTCACAAACGGAACCCTATTACTAAGATTTTGTTGTCCGTTCGTCCGCCTGTCAGAAAGCTGTATCTCTTAAACCGTAACAGTAACTCTTGAAAATTTTACAGAACATATCTTACTGTGGCTAGTTTTTCATCTATAGTTTGAACATATGCCTTTTATAGTCAGTTTGGAACCCTTGGTCCTACCGCATTTGGCTATTGCCAATTAACTCATCTCTAGACAACTAATAATAAAATAATGATAATACAAGATTTTGTATTATCATTATTGTAAGAGTGTTTGATTTTCAATACTTCATTCATTGTATTTTAATTTTATTATTATCCACTTTAAATTACTTCAAAGGAATGTAACATCTAAAGCAAACAGAAGTATACGCATCCACTTTTATACGAGGTTGATAATAAGTGCTGAAAAGAGGGCATATTTTGGCAAAATTTATTGAGCGAAGTTCCGGACTTATTTTGATAAATTACGTTTTAACATTACTGCGTGTCGGAAAGATTACATTGTAAATGGCGGTTACATACTGTATTCTCTGTGAACCTTTCATATTGAAACAGTTTTAGGTTTATATAGATGCTATGTACTGAATTATTTATAGCTACGCAATTTGCTTAGTACCTATTATACAAAAAATGAACGTTAACCATCGACCGGCACACGTTTTTAAGCGCCATTTTATTTAATACGGAATCAACTTAATTTGCATGAAAAATAGTTTATAAAATATCATCTAGGACCTAGTTCTTTTAAGACTAGTTTAATCACTTTTAATTAAAGTTTTATTGATATAAAGTTGATTAAAAATTGACACTTTAAACCATCGCACCCTCACCGAAGGATGTGGTTTCATCTACATCAACTGGCTTCGTGAACGGTCTTCAACAGTTCGGCTTGTACGCTTTTTTTACCTCGTGCATATTATTTATCACTCCTTAGTCTTAATCTTTTCTCAATAAAAAAAAATGGAAGCTAATATTATCAAACAAGAAGCCATACTGTGAACCTCTCTTTTGGAAGTCACTTAATGCTAAATCTACGAGTATGTATGAGATTAATGAGAATAGGTGAATTGAAAACCACCGCAATCAAGTGCATTGTGATCGAATTTGTAATGATTTATGGAAAGTCTATAACTCTCATTAAGGCTTTACGAACATGATGGTAAGTGGTCATTGCTGCTCATTTGCACATATTAGATTGAAATCTTGATATCAACCACAGGAGCGCCGTAGCCTGTGAAGGTGACCTCTAGTGATCCGCAACCGAAAACCGAACCCAAATTGCCAAAAAGGAACTGCCGCGCACTGCAATCAGACCTCAGAGGTGGCAACGAATTGAAATAGAATACAGATGTTTTAAACGTATAGAGGTAGCAAACGACCATGCAGTCCACTGATGGTAAGTGGTTACTACCGTCCATGGACATTAGTAATCATCCCCGAGTAAGACTGAATCGTACTTCAGGTTGACTACTCCTTGTTACCCTTGAGGACTAAGATGTTTGCTTCGTGTGTAAGTATAACTGGTAACCACGCCCCTGCAAACCGAAGCACAATAAATCACTGCACGGAGCTGGTACTACCTCGTTCGAACTACATGAGTTTTTGCAATTTTACGACTTCAAATATTTATGTCGTGATAAGATGGACTTCAGAGACCACTTTGGATGGTTATTGCCGCTCAACTTTTTATAATCTAAACTAATATAATAAAGCTGGAGAGTTTGTTTGTTTGAACGCGCTAATCTAAGGAACTATTATTTCAAATTAAGGAATTATTTTTGTGTTTAATGACCTTTTTTATTGAGGAAAGATATAGGCTATATAACATTATGCTATAACTAATAGGAGCGGAGAATCAACGAAAACCGCAAACTTATAAAAACGGCGAAAATTTGACCCAATCTCTCATGTGACGCAAATGAAGTTGCATGGGTCAGCTAGTCCACCATGAAATATCTCGTTTTTCGTTTTGTAGATATTATTATTTTACATAATTGGCGGATATAAGGCAAACATCTTACTCTTCTGGGCTAACAGAGCATTAGCTTTTAATATCTGTCCAAAGCCACTAACTATTAGATAGAGTGCAGTTTCGTTTACTATCGTTATACCAGGAAAAGATCTGCATTTATATACCTTTTTTGTAAATATTGTATAATTTAATCCTACAGATTTGCAACGATCTTGTATCATACGTGTATTTGAGTTGAGTACAAGTTATTTGTAAGATGTAGATTTGCTATCTTTTGATATATTTATATGATCAAAAATTCATACAAAAATGGTTAATATTAAATGGTTAATATTAAAGTCTAATGAAATGTAATCCGTATCGCTTAATATACCAACTTATGCAGTTTCTCTTTGAATAGATTTTACTTTTATTTTTGCAGTCTAAATAATCTTGTCAAAGCAACAAAAGGTTATTATATTAATCCCTTTAATGCAATACCTATATTTAATGCAGCATTCGTTTTGTTTCCAGCTTTGCTTTATGCTTATGAAAGCGGTTTCATCTAAGTAATTATAGGATTGTGTAGAATTTTCTTATCTGTTTTAAATGTAAATGTTCCTTTATGCACTTTCAATGGGGCAATTGAACAAAAATATGCAAAACAGCCAGACTTAATAAAGAATGAATAAAAATAAAAAAATGGACACTCTTACAAACAAATGTCTTATTAAAAAATAGGCCTGATATGCTATTTAATAATTTATTGGACATATTTCATAAAGTAAAACTTGGAAACAAGACAGTAATAATTACATCTTACGTTATATTGCCTACGGATCTATAACAGAGGAACAAACAGGTAACCGACCTACAAAAAAAGTACTACATATTTAAATTCGACGATATATGCGTGATGTTGTCCGCTATGTTGCCAGGTGATAGAACTCGTGTAGTTCAACCGGTGAGGTACTACCGCCACCCTCATAATCCTCCGTGAAGCAATTTATTGTGTTTCGGTTTGAAGGCGTGGTTGTCGACTATACTCATACACGAGACGAACATCTTAGTCCTGAGGGGTAGCAACGCATCAGTGTTCAAATTCAGGTATGATTCAATCATACTTGGAAATGATTCCTGATGTCAATGGGCAGCAGTGACCACTTACCATCAGGTGGACAACATGCTCGATTGCTACCTTTATACAATAAAATAAAAAGAAAAAAACTGATATATTCATTTCTATAAATAACTGTTTCTCTAAATGAAAATAAACTAACAATAATTGTATTATACAATCCAATATATCCAATACACACACGATCTGTTAATCTATCGTTTGCTGATTTAAACAACAGATCGGGTACTTAAGATGTTTAGACAGATGAAACCAACAAACAAACAACAAATACCACAAGTATATTACATACACAATGTACGCACCTACTATGTATTATACATTTAACGTCTATTTGGGCAGTGTTCTGTTTGTGAACAAACAGTACCAGTTTATTTGTTTAGACCGTCCTCCGGAAATCGCTATGGAAGCGATGAATGTGATTTAAAAGGCCAGCTTGTGTTCGTTCATTTACAATAACATATGTAAATATATACAAATGAGATCTGCACTCTTAGTGTCATTAAGAGAAAATAATATTCTGTTCAAAGCATCTACTTTGTCAATAAATAATTCTCTCACAGCGTGTGTTCATACGTAAGCTAATAAAGCAAGGGTAGGGTACTTTATAACTCTATAATATGATACGAGTATGATTTTCTTAGCATTTATGTCTAGTAACTGCAACGTGTTTATACAGAAAATTCTGCGAAATAAATGTATCTAATGTAATAAATGTAGTGTTCAGAAATAAGAACAATCAAATATTCCTGTTGCAAAGATATTTATTATTATTTGATAAGAATATTATTATTCTACGTTTGTAAAAATGAATAGTATGCACAACTTCCACAGGAATTTAATAAGAGGTTTCTGTGAAGCAAATTCTTACTACAAGTAACGTTTAGTATTGTGAGATTACGTCAAGAGTGAAATATGTTTTGGAAAATTTTCTACACATATTTTCTTAACAGAATCTCCACATTCACTGAGAAATATTCTTAACACACGTCTTGCGTGTTGATGAGCGTACTAATACGTTGGTTTGTAAACAGCATGTATTACTAAACACATTTGATTAAGTAAAATGAGCCCTATAGCTTCACCCTTAGGATCTAAAATCTTTCGTCAATTAAAAATTCAAGTTCAACACAAGTACTTCTTTGAAGCAACTTGTTAATATGACTATATGATACAAGTATATATTGTTTTAAAGTCATAAATATGCTATTTGTAAGTTGACGTACAAAATCGTATCGATGACGTTGACGTCATATTAAGACAAGTTATACTTGTAGAAAAAACAAAAAAGATACTACCTTCTTTTGTTTATATGTATATGTGTTTCGCGATAAAAATTGAAAAATCTATCTAAACTTACACATATGCCAGATTTTTTCAAAACTTTATTGG
The DNA here is from genome assembly GCA_018250455.1 of Polygonus leo. Taxonomy (NCBI): domain Eukaryota; kingdom Metazoa; phylum Arthropoda; class Insecta; order Lepidoptera; family Hesperiidae; genus Polygonus; species Polygonus leo. The sequence goes on from DWNR01001044.1 coordinate 12,866, forward strand.
TAATTTTTTGCGATTATTTTTATTAAAGACACTGGCCTAGTATACTAGTAAATGGGTATTTGTGTGTTTTGTAACAATTGCCCAATCTAATTATTTTAAACTAACAAGTCCCATAGAGACAGTTTGACCTTTTGTGCGACAGCTGTCTAACAGATAATTGTGTTATTTTGAAATAATTTGGCGCTGTGTACCGATAGGTCTTTCTCTCTGGGATACTAAATATTATTCTTTCTTCTTTGATTTGTTAAAAATCTATTTTTAAAACATGATTCGCACAATCATTTGAATATTTTAAAGTGAATCGGAACTTTAACTTTATTATTTTGTACGATAACTGTAATATGAATTAAGGGTTAGTTAAAATTTAATAAATAGATTCGTTATAAAAAGAAGTTATACTGTAATCCATTGTTATAAGTAATCAACACAAATTATTTACGCAAGTAAGTGATGAAGATTTAAAATTTCATTTTGAAAGATAATTTTGATTACAAAAATTAAAGCAATATTATTGTAATTTTACAAATTCACCGACCTAAATAATGCAGCACTAATCGTAGTAAGTATATGCTACATAATTTGACGGTAGCGTCAAATGATGTAGTATGACCGTAGGGTCATACTTCCGTATTGAAGTCATATTTATCATTTTTAGTATACGCAGCCTATTGACAACTTGCATTAGATTTACAATTATCTAACTTTTTTAAAACATTATGTAATTCGGAACTGAAAACGTTGACTGTACACGTATTTGTTTTGGTACATCTTTACTGCAAATAGAAGGATCTTCGGGAGCTATTAGCAAAATGAAAAGATTCGTGATAGCTCCATTTAGACAAAAGCTACTTCGCGCTTTCTTTGTTGAAATATTTTCACTCTGTAATATCTACAAGAAAACTACATTAAGGGCCGACAACAGTTTGGTTAAGACGATGAGGTAATAAAAAATATAAAATCTCGTTAAAGCAGAGTTCTCTGACTATACATTTTGTTTGTCTCAGGCAATGATATTTCACAAACAGATACATGACATTCAGAGTGAATGAAAGTTGAAATATGTGTAAATTAAAATGAATGATTTTTTTTAATAACCAATACTTTTACAAGTTTTTCAAGTTAGTTTGATTATATTTTTAAATTAAGTGAACTTTTTACAGGTTATTATTTTTGATTATTTTATCTATTTTTACATATTATCTCTGTCTGTCGGTGTGTCACTCGCAATTCATAAAATTTATCCCAATTCAGTCGCGTTTGTATCTTTATTTTTTGAGCGATATGTATTGTATATAATTTTTATCGTATAAAGGTAGCAAGCGAGCATGCACTCCACCTGATGGTAAGTGGAAACCGTTGCCCATGGACATAAGTAATCATCCCCAAGTACGATTAAATCATACCTAAGTTTGTTCACAGATGCGTTGCAACCCTTGAGATACTAAGATGTTCGCCTCATGTATGAGGATAGCCGCCAATCACGCATCTCGAAACCGAAACCTCCTCCAACCTCCCTGGTTGAACTAAACGAGTTCTACCACCTGGCTGTAGGTTATAATTTACCTAGTTTATGGAATACGTTAGAAAAATACCTTATTCTCCATAATATAAAATGACCTAAATGAATAAACGAAATGTGTAAACATATTGCTAGTACAGAAAAACTGAGCAGTTACATTTGGGACCGCAACTGTTACATCTGTCCGGCTTCATTCCATTAGGCCCTCAATCGTATAGATCTCTTCAATGATATAAAAACGTTTTCATACGTTACGTGATAGAGGTCAGAAGCCATGTTTATATTTCATTACCGCCGTGCGAAGTGGGGTTTTATTACGGACGGCACATATTAAAATTTTGATGGGATATTGTTAATGATTTGAAATAATACCAGCGATTTCATTAAGGCGTATATTCGAGTGGATTATGTTTTTTTAATCGTAGAAAGGTAGCAAACGATAATTAGTTTATTACAACTGTTACAGAAAAACTATTGCTAACACTGTGCGTCAAATGATCATACGGTTCACTTGACAGTAAGGACTTACTGCCACTTGTGGACATTTCCATTGAGGTGGACTGCATGCTCGTTTGCTACCTTAAGACTATAAAAAACTACTATGTAATACAATGGCATATACTTTTTATCTAGTATTGTAACTTACCACGTCATCTATATGGAGTTAGTACGGAACCATTCGTGCGAGGTCTACCTGTACTTGACCGATTATTTTTAATTTAGGAAAGTTATTAAAACTTCTAAGCTCGAAAGAGCTATATTAATGACAAATTGAAATTACTCTGTTGAGTCTTATATTGTACAATATTCATAGTTAGTTTTGTGTTTCGTAACATTCGAACTATACATAATATTATGATTTTCTTTATTAGGGTTTCGTACCTATAGATCCCATAGGGCCCTTAGTACTTTGTCTCCGTTCTTCGTCCACCCGTCCCTATCACATGACATGTTTTCAAAGTGTGTATTACTGTAGCTGCCGTAATGATAAAAAAGTAAAGAAAAAAAAGTGGCTTAGTTAAGAAATTATTTAAAAAAGTACTTTGGTACAGCGCCATCTTCTTTGGTTAAGTTACATTTAAATATATACACAGAAACTTAGCTGATTAATGTTATATTTATTTTGAACAAAGCAAAATATTAAGCAGTAGCTATATTAAATTTTGACTTTCACACGATATTATGACCGCCCATTATGAAATGAAAACAAAGACTTGGCCCTGGAGATCCAATGTTGTGAGGGCGAGTACAGACGGGCCAATTACTAAAACAAATATGGAGTCACAAAGCGTTAATCCAAAACTGGATCCCCGTTTGGTAGAGGCACAGAGCTCATACAATGTAGAGAGGGATAATTTTGTGTCTTGTCGGTATATACTCGGTTCTACCTCAACACGACAATGGTTCCTCTCCATTTTTCTTTTATCTTTTTTTAAAGTTATAATGTCAGATTTACATTGAGTAAATTACTAACGTCAAATTTGAAAAAGTCAAGGCTAGCTACTACTGCCATCTTGTTAATTGTTATGGAGTACAGGGCTGTCCCGTTTTGCTTTAGTATATCTGACTGTATATTTTGTAGTCAATTCGCTCTCCTTGCCACCTGCATCAACGGTGTGGTATAAATTCGTTAGCTGGTAACTTTGTGTGTTCTTAAAAAAACATTTCTATTGCCTATTTTTATAACCAATTTTTTTTTCTCTGTTGTTCTAGCGTGAAATGCTTCTTGGAACATTTCATCAAAACAACAGATAGATCGACAGAAAAGAAATGCTCTTCTTATAAGACTCAATTGTACGTCCGTCCGTTTGTTTACATTTTAACAATCAATGATGAAATTATAAAATACTAGCTGACCCAGCAAACGTTGTTCTGCCATAAAAAAATAATTATAAAAAAATGGGGGTTGATGCTATAAGGGTGAAAATTTAGGGACGTATGTATTTTATAATGCCGCATTATAAAAAAATAATAAAAATAAAATTTGTCCAAAAAATAAAAAATAAATGTTAGGGGTGGACAACC
>DWNR01001045.1:0-16406 GCA_018250455.1 Polygonus leo
ACTTGACTAATCTGTCGAGAAGACCTCCGGCCAGGTTTTAGGCCATAAAAATTCAACCCTTAAATATAGGGGTAGCGAGCGGAGCCGCGGGCACAGCTAGTATATGTATATACGTCTAATTAAACAAAATGGCTACTGATATTTGTCCAATATTTTATTTTACTTACGGTAAAAAATAACGATTAGCAACAGTCTTATCGGAGATAACGCAATCGTGAACAAATCATGTACATACGTTCACACAATTAGCGTGAGATATCAGAGTCTTATCATCACATCACATTCTTTATCACAATCGTGTTCTTTACTTAGCTTATCTTATTACATTCTGAACACACCAAATTTACTGTCTCTGAACGGAGCATTGAGAGCAGCTGATAGACTTAAACCTATGACTTTTCTCGTATTTTTTGGTGCTATAATACCATCGTCCCATAATCTAGCTGTACTGTAATATGGAACACCTTCTCTTTCGAACAGAGCCTCTAGTGGCACCCTTACTTTCTTCTCGTCCTCTTCAGTCCAAGGTTTCCCCTCTCTCTGAGCCTTTTCCTTAGCTACTAAAGACAACACGGTAGCGGCTTGGGGACCACCCATTACAGATATCCGAGAATTTGGCCACATGTATAAGAAACTGGGAGAGTACGCTCGACCGCACATGCCGTAATTTCCAGCACCAAAACTGCCACCCACTATAACAGTAATCTTTGGCCCCTTAAAGCAACTGACTGCTGTAACCATTTTGGCACCATTCTTGGCAATACCACCCGCCTCGGCCTCTCTTCCCACCATAAATCCAGTAATATTCTGCAGAAATAGTAATGGTATACGTCGCGCTGCGCAAAGTTGAATGAAGTGGGATCCCTTTAATGCAGATTCCGAATGTAATACACCATTATTCCCTATTACTCCAACTGGATGGCCATAAATAGATGCAAATCCGCATACTAATGTCTCACCGTAAAGCTGTTTGAATTCGTGGAATCGGCTTCCATCTACTACCCTAGCAATAACTTCTCGAATATCAAATGGTCTCTGTATATTTCCTCCGACAATACCATGCAAGTCCTCGATATCGTGTACGGGTTCGTCAACCTTTGGCGAATAAATTCTAGCTTTCTGTTCGTTATTCCAATTCAAATTAGCTACGACATTCCTAGCGAGATGTAAGGCGTGTTCGTCATCTTGAGCGTAATGATCCGTAACGCCAGACTGCCTGCAATGTAGATCCGCTCCTCCTAAATCTTCCGCCGACACAGTTTCCCCTGTAGCGGCTTTCACTAATGGTGGTCCGGCTAAAAATATGGTTCCTTGATTTTTTATTATGATACTCTCGTCCGACATACTCGGAATGTAAGCGCCACCAGCAGTGCAAGAACCCATTACAACTGATATTTGTGGGATGCCCTCCGCTGACATATTGGCTTGATTGTAAAAGATGCGTCCGAAGTGTTCTCTATCCGGAAACACATCCGCCTGATCCGGTAAGTGAGCACCACCAGAGTCAACGAGATAAATGCAAGGAAGCCGACATTCTTGTGCGATCGCCTGGGCTCTCAAATGCTTCTTAACAGTCATGGGAAAATAAGTTCCTCCTTTGACCGTGGCATCGTTTGCAACAATCATACAATCTCGTCCTTGAACTTTACCGATAGCGGTGACAATGCCGGCACTCGGAACCTGGCCTTTATACATGTCAGTCGCGGCCAAAGTACTTAATTCTAATACATCACTGCCCTCATCCACCAACCGGTTAATTCGCTCTCTCACGAGCAATTTACCTCTCGCCGTATGCCTTTTAACCGCGTCTTCTGTCCCACCTTTGATAGCCTCATTCGTTTTCAAACGAAGCTCCTCGACCAATTCGTCCATTTTGCTTCTATTCTCCTGGTAATAAGGGTCATTTCTGTTTGGTTCGCTGCCGATTATAGTGGCCGAGCTGTAGCGTCGGTACTGGACACTCAATCGCCGCACTCCTCTGACTAATTTCAACATTTTCGCAATGTAAATTACAGATTAAAACACGACCGGTCGGCGAGTGCTTGCCTCGCTACTGACGATAATGTGTACCGTTATCTTCATATCCGATTAAACCGCACAAAAACAAATTCGTCGTCGGGTCGACCTTACGTTGATAAAAACGCACATAATGTACAGAATAATAATGTGGTAACAGGCTCATTGTTGACGATATTTCCATGTAATATTTACCTATTTATAATTTTACCGGCGTCGAGTCACTGAATCGTATACAATCGTAACTCTTGCATAAATTGTTTAGAAAACAATCGATGTTAATACGCTTCAAAGCTTTGGCAGGTATTTTGAATGCATTCAATCATGTCTACACATATAGTTGTAACGAAGCATGTCCTACTTTGATTGTTTATCGTTGTGCGTTTAATTTCATGTTCGCACCTACACAAACGTTCGCGATCGTAAACATATTACGTAAACGAATTAAAACATGTTAATACTACAAACTAGGTATACGAGCATACATTCCTTTGTATTAAGTCGCGTTCTGAATGAAATGAACGGCAGTTAAAAGCGGCGTGTAACAAACGGTCCAAGTTACGTGTCTATCTAATCGGAATCTGCGAGCGACCGGTTGCGCGCGCGCAGGTGAACGAACCGTTTCACTTTCTTCGACCCGGCGCGAGGGGGCGACACTTTTCCGACGACAGGTGTTGACTTGATGAGTTCATTTGTTGTGTCGTTAAATTGATTAACTTCCTCATGATGTCAATGTTTTGCGCTGTTTAAAATAGTAATACGGTTATAAAGGAAATGGCGACAAATCGATTTACGTCGATGCTATAACTTTCTACCCACGCGTGTTCGTAGATGGCCATAACATATTGAGATATATAATAATATACATAAATACCACTTATATGGCAGATAAATGGCAATAAACAACATATTTATTATAATAATTTAAAGATGATAAATACTTTGGCAATTCTTGGTACAAAATAATGGATTAAAAATAAGATAAACATTTAAAATAAGATAAATGGCACTCATGGTTGATAAATGTTACGTCATTGTAAATAAATATTTAAATTACAATGAACAGAAAATAACTTATTGCTTTATTTAAATCCATTATCATTTGCTTTTACATAAAATAAAACATCGTGAGAAAACCTATATGCCGAATATATTTATATGAAAATATCAAAGTCTACCAACTCGAAGTTAGACATCGCGGTAGATTATAAATTAAATTATTTTCATTCTTTCATTTGTATAGTAATTCCGATGATTTAATCGGAACTTTTATTGTTGTCAGGATCGAGATGAACAAACAAAATTGGAGATGAAGCATCGACAAGAAGAAGATGACTTGTACAGAAAATTCTCAAAGCACCGTGAAGAAGAAAACAGAAGAATACGAGAAGAAATTCAAGTAAGTACTACAAAGTATGCTAATTGTAACCAGATATCGTGATGAAATATTACTTCATTTTTATTTTTAAAAGAGACCGGTGTCGTTTTAAGTTAACTAATCTTTGGACAAGATAGTATTTCTAATTGCTGACGTCTTCATTGAACTCAGAAGTACCATCGTGATAAATAAGCATAAAGCATAGACCTATATTGCTTATTCTCTGCTGTGTCGTGTGTTCGTTATTTCCTGATCTGATTTAATGATTGACTAAAGGTAAAATAGATAACACGTAGTGAAGTGAGAGTCCATAGGACTTCTTCAATTTGAAGCAGAAGCAGCAATATTTTGGAACAGCAAAAATTACCGCGTACAAGTCTCATGTATACCTTAATGTTCCCAGGATGAATGGGAGCGAGAGCTGGAGAGGCTCACAAACAGGTTTCAGCAAGAAATGCAGGTGAAGAAGCGGCGGCCTGACGCAGAGATAGGCGCGCTCACACTGCGACACCAGCAAGAGCGCGCTGACCTGGAGAAGAACATGACCCTCAGGAGAGACAAGAAGAAGGAGAGCCTTACAAGGAAAATGCTGGAGCATGAAAGGTTAGTGAGAAGATTCTTCTTAGATTAGAAGTAATAAAAGAACACGCGGTTAAAACACAAGTACATGCTTAATGATATAAGAGTTTTGATATAAGACCCTTGAAAACATGGGATAATTAAATGTTACAATTAGACATTGACAATAAACTTCAGATCAAACACATCACTATCACACACCACCATCACCATGGTACCAAAACCATCGTGATTGCCGTTGGCCTATTAACTGCCTAAATCAGTATAATTGTGCGTGTTACTTAGGGTATCCTGATGGATTATAACGATGAAGATAATAATGAAATTGTTTTCAACCACCAGGGCAGCAACAGCAGCGCTAGTCGAGAAACAGAGTCACGAGATGATGGAGCTAATCCAGGAGCGGCGCTCGGAGTACATGGCGGCCTCCTCACTGTACCTGGACGGGGAGGAAGCCCCGCCCTACCCCGCGAGGGCACCCGCACCCCAGCCGCCCCTGGTCTCCAAGTTCCACATTTACACCGACCCAGCGGAGTTCGCTGATGTGGATAAGATTGCTATTTCGGTAAGCCTATTCTAGTATGTTTTAGATTATTTTAGAAATGAATATTATATTTTCTGCGACTAATATATTAGAAGGATTTAAGTTAGATGTACCTAAAAGCAATAACAAGAATCAAAATTCTCTTAACGACTACTTTAAGTTAAAAGACAATTAAATGTCAAAGTCCATTATTCCACTCAAAGTCAAGAAAGTACAACTACCATAGTCTTACTCTTAATTGTCCGTAATGAATTTTTTTGCTTCGTTTAGAGAGGTCTCAATATATTTATACTTTATTGTAAAACTAGAACATAATCGATTAATTATAGCAGAAGTTTCATCCTTTAAATTACTTTTAAAACTAATTTCCTAATTTCCATAACTTTCAGGTAGCACAAGAAGACCAGAAGACCTTCACGGATCTAGTCCGGCAGTTAGTAGGCAGGTGTGCGACCGACGTGGAGAAGGCGCGCACCATCTTCCGCTGGATCACAGTGAAGAACCTGAACAACATCCAGTTCGACGACAACCTCAGAGGGGACTCGCCCCTCGGCCTCCTCCGGGGCATTAAGCACGGGACTGAGAGTTACCATGTACTGTTTAAGAGACTTTGCAGGTAAATATCCAATCTTTTAACATTGCGTTGGTCACTTTTTTGCGCTAAACCTACATAAAACTAGCGGATCCGGCAAATCTATTGCCAGCTCAGAATGTGAACTTCTTCTTCTTGATGCATTGATATCTTATAAAGCACGCAACAACGCGGACGGCCATCAGAATATTTTATCCTTATATTGGCTTTCTGGTATTCTTGAGGGACTTGAAGGATCTGTAATCAATAAAAAGGCAGCAGTAATTAATTTCATATTGGTACATAAGGTGATTTGGAACTTACCTACACTGACATCTTTATTCCGTAATAATTTAGATGATATCCATCAGCACGTCATCTTTCATAATAGAAATACTTCTGAGTACAGAGCCCATTTCATAATAAAAAGAATAAGGGCTTTCATAGATTCGGATCTTATAACAATCCCAAGAGTTGAATGTTCAAATAATAGCTTGGTTATTTCCCAAGATGGCAGATTTTCTCACAGTATTTTGCAACCATATAGAGTTACTTTGCTTGAACTCTGTTTTACTTAATGCTTTCTTGTAGATTTATTTATCTTTAATGGTAAGTTGATAAACACTATTGTGTTATACATCATCTAATTCGTTTGATGAATGAATTGTTTCATCGTCATAGTGCATTCGAGACGCATCTTGTCAGAAGCGACTCGGATATGTCCCTCATTTCTACCATCAGTTTGTAAATTGAAAAATTATAAAATCTATGTATTGATATCTTATATTCTCTTCCTCTCTCCAGCTACGCAGGCCTGCACTGCGTCGTCATCAAGGGATACAGCAAATCCGCGGGCTACCAACCAGGAGTGAGGTTCGAAGACAACAGATTCCGCAACTCCTGGAACGCGGTGTACGTAGCGGGCGCGTGGCGCTTCGTGCAATGCAACTGGGGAGCACGGCACCTGGTCAATGCCAAAGATGCGCCTAAACCCGGGAACAGAGGGAAGAGCGATAGTTTGAGGTTAGTTAACAAATAGATTTGACCTGCGGGTAAAACGATAACGATTTCACATGCGGATGAAAGATCAGGAATGAGGCGATATCAAGATCTTCTACATTTGGAAATCGACGAAAAGTGGATAGGAATTGCAATCATGTTACTAAGAGTAAGGTTGTCATGGTGAACAAACTTCCTTAGAAGATCATCATAAAGTCTCATCAGCGAGCACTGTCAACCTACGAGAGGCACCAGCCAAAAGTACTGTAGGTGTAGGTAGGTAGGTTCTGGGACAAGCAGTGGTGCTTCGTGCCGTGCAACTGGAAAACGAGGCATCTTATCATCGATAAGTCCAAAGCATCTGGTCATCGAGAAATTCATACCTCTCAGACCTAGTAGATTTAGTAATTTGTTCCATACTAAAAGTCCTTCCCTGGGGATTTCCCTAAATTCTAGTAATAATTACAGAGAATCCTACACCCAAGAATCTCATCCGCAGATACGAATACGACGACCACTACTTCCTGACGGACCCGCGCGAGTTCATCTACGAGTTCTACCCGCTGCAGCCGGACTGGCAGCTGCTGAAGACGCCCATCACGCTACACGACTTCGAGGAGCTGCCCTTCGTGCGCTCGCTGTTCTTCCGCTACGGGCTCTACTTCAGCGATCCTAACACCAAGGCCGTTATGTTTACTGACTCCACTGGTGAGAATTATGTGATTGGAAAACATTTATAAAGATAGATACGTTTTTTTATTATATTTACACCAAAGGTATGCGAAATAAAACAAAACAATGAAATAACACAAAGAATAGGCCCTCCAGCTTAAAAGCATTTCTTCCAAACAACCTATAAAATAGTGAGAAAAGAAAGAGAAGGAAGAATGAGAAGTGAGAAAATATTCTTAAGCAGTACCACTTCTGGATCCTTATTCTAGGGAGCTACTTAAGTGCTACTTTAAGGATAAATTAAATGCATTAAAACGATAAAATAAACGCATTTCTTGATTTCAAAAATTATTGATAGTTAATCAAGGCTAATGAATTGTTAATCTGATATTCGCTTTACTTGTCCATCCAGGTGCGGCGACTATGCGCATAGCCATGCCGGCACACATGCAGAGCTCGCTCATCTTCCACTACAACCTCAAGTTCTATGACACCGAGGGAGATGGCTTCGACGGCGTCAGCCTCAAGAGATTCGTCATGCAGGTACGTCTATTTCTCTAAGAGTTCAGTTAGTTTTGCATGCATAGAAGTTGTGTCACAAAAAATCACGCAGGAATATTCTCTTTTTTATTATCATGCAGTAATATTAAGGTAATTTGTCGAAACAGTAGATTCCTAAAAGTAAACGGAAGAATGGATTGAATACCTGGTCATATGCAAATATCCAAGCATAATACAAAAATATGTCCGTAAGGGTCAGACTACTAAAAATCTAATGCATTCAAATCTAATAACCTATTGTTTTAATTAAAACTTATGAATATATGAATACTTAAATAAAAACCGCAGCGAAAAAGACAGCCCTCATGCTACAATGCCGCTGGAGCAGGATGATATATTTCTCTTTCACTCGCGTACAATACAGATTTTGGACTTGGTTATAATGTTCTAACATTTTTCTGATGAATTCATCTTCATCATGGACCATATTAACTGAAGCACCAACCAGAACGATTGACGTCAAACACCAATCAGAGCGATTGACGTCAGCAAATATGGCGGTATTGGTCCAATGCAATGCAATGTTTACTTAAGTATGACGTCATATCTAAGGTAAATGGCACCTGGATTTTTACCAAAAAATAATATTTTCGAGAATATTAGGTGCATTTCTACATTAGAAGGTATTGTCTAAAGGAGGTGTCGAGTGTCTCCGAAATCGGCGTGTTTGTATGAGGAGGGTTATGAAAGAGGAAGAAGTTAGGCAAGTATGCCAGAACCGTGCCGTTTGGCACTCGATACTCTCTGCCTACCCCGTTAGGGATTCGGCGTGAAAATGTGTATGTGTTCTTGTGTGTGTGTTTGTGTGTGTGTTTCTACGTTATAGAAAAGTATTTCAAAATTTTTCATCACGCCCATTCTCTCGTCGGCAGTCGGTGGTGGGCAACGTGGTGTCGTTCCGCGTGCACGCGCCGTGCAGCGGCGGCTTCCTGCTGGACATCTTCGCCAACGCGGTCACGCCGCGCGAGTACCTCACCGGCGAGCCCATGAAGTTCAAGAGCGTCTGCAAGTTTAAGGTGGGATAATGGATTTTTTGTGGGTTTGTTGATGAAAGTGGCTACTCAGGAACATAAGTAATTAATTTCAAAAAAGTTTAGAAGTTTTTTGTTACCCTGAGATTACCTGGTGACTAAATAAAGACAATGTAGACAATGTCTATTTTTTTTTCTTAAAAGATGATTATTTTGAAAAATAAAATTTATCTATTTCAAAATTGTTTAAAATTGCCACATGTTGTAAATTACTTTGAGTACTACCTACCTTGTTTTGTTTTCTTTTTTCTATTCAGTAACTATAAGTTATTTACTAATTAGATATCATATCAATAAAATTACTTGTCTTATTGAAACTCAACTTTTTTTCAATAATTTCAGATTTGCTGCGCAGAACTTCAAACAGTAATGGTACCGCTCCCGGACTGCGCGAGTGGTGAATGGGGACCCACGAAGGCGACCCGGCTCTTCGGTCTCGTACCTATAACTCATCAAGTACGTAAATATCTATATTTAGAGTTGAAATGAGTAGAAATTTAGAGTTGGTGATCTACCATACTCACTTGACTTTAGTAAAGGCATAATCTCCAGGTTAAGTAAACGTATAGAAATAACGTACTCCCTTAATGTTAGTTAAGAGTTTATAAATGTGTGCAAAATATTGAGGAAACTTTGATACCGATTCAGGAATTATGCGATATGATATGACATACATGCAATGATATGATCTTTTCAGAAAAACTCGGATCAATTTTTCAAAGTAAGAAAATGAGTCAGTTTTGGTAAAAAGACATTCGAACTTTAAAATACAGTGTTTAAGTACCTACGTCATTTTCTGTATAAAATTAGTTAGTTTACAATAATTTATTTGTAATTGTGATACACACTGCTTAAGGGGGTAGTCATTAATTTACGTGAAGCGTTTTTGGCAATTTGTAACCAACGCTCCCCTTCTGGTGGGATTTGTAAGATATATAGTTATAACAAGTATTATTGAGTAAGATTTGGTAATATTTTAATTAAGAAATATTATTTACTTCATTTAAAATAATTTCCCCACAATTTTACTCTGTTTCTTATAGAAAAAAAATAACGTGATAATACTCTCCCCGACGTGAGATTAGATGAGATTCGACTTGACCCCCTCCCCTGAATGCTTCACGTAATTTATGGATGCCCCCTAACTTGCAACAATAACTTAATTTAATCCATAATTTCTTTTATCTGTGGTATAAACTTGTAACTCCTCCCCGCAGGAGGCGCTGGTGTTCGCGGGGCGCGAGCTGGAGCTGCAGTTCCGCATGTCGCGCGCGCTGGCCGACTTCATGGCCACGCTGCACAAGAACGGCGTCGACGAGAAGCGCCTCTCCAAGTACGTGCAGCAGAACGTGGTCGACGACATCGTGTCCTTCTACATCACTTTCCCGGAAGAAGGTGTATTTTTTTTAACATGACTTAATTGGCGTCCCCTCTGGTGCTGCAAATGTCCATACTCTGCCTTATTGCTAGATAGATATTTAAAAAAAGTATTGTATTTTTTGCTTGAGAAGAGAGTCGGTGTGGTTGTGCCGGTGGTTGACATTTTTTGGGATTTTCGGTTTTCCACCCAGAGGGTGGAATAGTGAATACATTTAAGCCTCGACTTTTACGTTTTTTTGTCGCATACAAGTAAAAAACGATGCAGTTCATCTTACGGTAAATCGTAACTGTCGCTCACTGTAGCGTTATAATCCTTGAATATGATTGAATTGTACGCGAGGTTAACGATAGATGTTATGCTATCTCTTAGGACAAGATGCTGACAATCTCCTTTCTCCAAAACCAAAAATATAAGGGAGGATAGTGGCGGTAGTTCTTCTCCGGTTAAACAATACTAGTTCTACCAGCTGAAAAATCTTATATCTAATACTTGTTAGTTTTTACCACGTATATCATAATGTAAAAAATATAAGTAATGTAACAAAAAAAAGATAAAAGATATATAACATCCAAAACTTCCAGGTCAATACGGCCTGGACATCTACACGCGCGAGCGCGGCGGGCCGGCGGCGGCGCACAACGGCGACAAGGAGAAGCACCTGCTCACGCACTGCTGCAAGTACCTCATCAACAGCAGCAAGCGGAACTAGCGGAAATACGACCTTATCACCTTCAGATAGTTCTTTTTACGTTGAGCCAAATGCAACTAGCACAGCAGTGGAAAAACGACCGTACTATACACACGAGACAGGTTGATTGTTATTACCTTTACAAATGCAACTATATAATTAACAAGCAGAAATTGCTGCTCATACACTGCTGCTAGTACCTCATCGACAGTCAAGCAGAACTAGCGACCGGGAAACGCCTCATTGCCTTGTCATAGTGTTCTTTTTACCTGGATACTACTGTATTACCTTCGCATAGAGTTCTTATTACACTGGAAGCCCATGTATACGTACAAGAAGATTTGATGATAACGGTGCTACTTTGCCTTGCAATTATAACCGAGCAGGCAAAATCGCCTGCTCATACCCTGCTGTACCTCACCAACAACAGTAAGCGAAGCTAGCAGCCGAGAACGGACTTTATTACCTTCATATAAAGTTTTTAATACTTTGGCAGGCGCGAACACAACTACAGTTGAATGACAATCTTACATAAACTATCAAGTCAAATATAATATCAAGTATCAAGTCGATACATAAACTGTACCAGAAAAGAAGTTTTAAAGCTACTTTATTACTAGCACGAGCAAGGTGGTTTTAAAAACTACTTTATTGACTCGAATAAACTTCTCTTATTACTTTGAAAAAATATCTACTCATGCACTGGTGCTGTTACCATCATTACCTTTATAGGACCAAGATTAATGTCATCTTGACTTACGCAACTAGCGCTCCAATAGCAAAGGTTGTTGGACTATTGTTCTAGAAACTACCTTATTGAGTCGATGTGACATTTATTTGATTAACGGGAATAAGTTTTACAACACCAGTTTGTAAAAGAAATGTCAACTAGCAGAAATGTGAAAAAGGGTTTCAAATTATTAGATTTGTGAATTAGTCTGTATTAATTGATACAAAAACATTCCCGATTCATTCCAGGACAATTGAAATTACTTTACATTAAGAATTAATGATGTATAAATGAAAACTTCTTGCTTAGAAAAATAAATGCAAGTATTTAATGATAGTTATTTTCAATGCAATATAAATAATATTGAGTTTAGCTAATGACAAAAGGCATTAAGTAAAATAGTAATAATGTATGAAATTAGTTCTAAAAAGCATATTCTCTATATAAAATTAAGCTAATAGTTAAACCTTATAAATATATCGAATTATTTTTTTTATAACTTAGTTTTAAGTGTATCAATTATATGAAAAGTTATATCCAAATGTAGATATAATATTAATAGTATAGTTTCTAGTTGAATAAAATCCGTCCGTTTATTTTTATCATTCCATATATATTTTTTTCAATATATATTGATATTGACAAGACATTTTCCGAATCAGATATATTTTAAATTATTGCATTCTAAAAACCATGACATTATATAATTGTATATAATTGACATTTTAAAATCCACGGTACATATATTTATATGCTATCATCCAATATATCCATACATTGTCATAATTTACTTTTGACCATTTTTTCGTTAGTATTCCCTGTATCATATATTACGATATACTGTTAGTGAAATAATAGATCACGAAAATGGAAAAATGTTTTAGGTTACCTATGTATAGGTATATGCAGCCTTAAAAATGATGTCACACATTTTCACAGAATAATGAACGAGATGACAATATCTATTTAGTTCTAAGTTAAAATAGCTAAGTATTTGAAATCCATAATTATTTAACCCTTGCAATTAGCGAATGAGAGTATTCTGATTTTTATTAATAAATCAAATGTATGAAAATCGAAAACTGTACATAACTGTAATTAAAAAAACACTGCCACATTCTTATGAAAGATGTCATCTTGTATAATATGAAACATTTAATCTCCCGTGAAATAGATATAAGTATAATAAGTACTGGCGGTTGTGTTGGAGCAATCTGATTGCTTCATTAGTAGATTTATAAAATTTACATTCGATATTTGTATAGATTAAAAATATTTTTTGTTGTAAGTTAAAATTCACCTAGGTATCATTACATCAGATAATTGGTTAAAATAATGGATAGTTGTTGAGAAAAGAGATTTTTGCTCAAAGAAATAAATATTTTGAGGACTAAAAATGCATTATTAAATTCAGAAAGTAATTAATTGAATAAATACACAAGCTTGCATAATTGCAACCTTGCATAAAAAACAATCAAGAAATAACACACATTAAATATTGCGAGAGTATTCTAGAATATTTTCACCAGAATGTATTTAGCTAAAAAATAAATTCTAGCAAAATAATAGATAGTTCAGGTTGCTATAGAAATAAAACTGTCATTTGTGTTCGAGAATAATATATATTTTAACAATAGGCATCATAGACTAAAATTAGTTTGTAAATTCCATATAAAAATCTATTGAATCTAAATAATATATCAAGATACGCTTAACCCTCTAGTATTGATATAGATTGCTCTATTTTATTTTATCATTTTCTATTTAATACGAAATGAACTTTATACATAATAGACGCACAAATGAAATGAAGCAATTTATTGTCTATGTAATTAACAATAAGAGACACATTTTTAATTATATTATATTTTTTATTTAATGTACACGGCAATAATATGTAAATTTTTATAAAATATATGGCATGTTACTTTTCTAAACGTCGTTTTTATTATTTCTAGTCAGATCTTAATATAAGTCTATTATATGCTTAAGTCCCTTATCACTTACAACAAAAGTACAAAAACTTCTTGTGGCAATTTTTGCCAAAGTACTTACAGACAAAACATTTTTTTTATTAACCACTTAAGGACACTTAACTGGGGACATTATAATCTCAATTAATTGAAAACGTATGTCTTATTTTAATACTTAGCATTTAATGCAGGAGCACATATTAGCGCATTCACAATAACTTCTATGCATGATTATTAGTAAGCCTGGAACGTCTATTTTATGTCGTGAGAAGACAGTACAACGTATTCTTTAAAAAAATGTCTAATAATAATAAACACACGAATTCTTACAATAATTGGAAGCGTTAAATTTTACAGTTTTCTCAGTTTCTATTTCATGCTCTAGAAATGTTATATAAGTAGGCTACAACATCATGCATTACATATGCATCTGTCATAAGCGAGTGCTGCATATACAATTATACTTACATATGTTACGTAACATAAAAAATATCAACGTAGCGTGTATATATTCGTATACGTTACGCATATGCACGTTACGTGTACGTAAGTTTTGCTATAGTCTTGTTCGCTAACAAATTACTTAATGCAAAAAAGATTAAAAATCCTTATTTTCTTTCTTATCTTTCTTTTGATACGTTATATCTCCATGCAATAAACTACAAATTGTATTTTAATAAATCTCAAAGTAATTTTGTGACACTGGATTTCGTATATTAAATAATTAGGTATTAAGATATTTCGACTTATCCTAACATTTCTACGGAATATTCGTGGACGGCAATTTGTTAATAATAAGAATTTCGAACACAAATGTACAAAAGATAAACATACTAGATTAAATCATTGAATATAGAATACTTGTACTCATATACATATATTGAAACAGTCAAGTGCCATCGATGGCCAAAATTAGAATTTTTCAATATGACGATATGTGGAAAGTGGTTCGAAGTTACGAAATATACATCTTAAAAGGTAAGAAAAATATACATCTTAAACGGTAAGTAAAAGAATTTGATGTAGGTAATATAAAATATTACCATCATCAAATTCTCTACTCTCTTTTTATCATATAAAGGTAGCAAACGAGCGCGAAGTCCACCTGAGTGTAAGCGGTCACTTCTGCCCATTGAAATCAGTAGTCAACCCCATGTACAAATGAATCGTACCTAAGTTTGATGACAGATGCGTTGCTACCTATATATTTATGTACTCTACAACATTCAAAGCATCAACAATTTAATTTTAGATAATTCAAAATCTCTTATAACATTTACTTCACAAATCATATCGTCATATACATATATAAGATTATAAATTCATCATCAATACCTAAAAACTGATATTACTTATTTAAGATAAATCACAATGTAGAAGATAAACTCATACAAAATTATATTCCTAATAATAATGTAAAATCTAGTAACACCCATTGCTTTTCAGTATAGTACCGTCATAATAGAAAAAGCGATAAAATCAGCCTTGATAAGATCCCTCTTTAATTTAACACAATCTTTAATTTAACACTTATTTCATCTTATTTTCACACAACTTTGTCAGTATTGGAATGCATAAATTATTGTCAATCACAACCAATGTTGGAATATTGAGCTTTGTCTAAGTTTAAAATTAAATAAAGCCCTTGAAAAACATAATTTCTTCAGATAAAAATATTGCTAATTAATACTATGACCTTAAAAGCTCACGTGTGGCGTAATAAATTACGTTGATTGTGTATATTTATAGAATAAATGTCATATTATTAATTATATACTCATTTATTTATTTACATATTGTTTATAAATGTTTTCAAAACATTTAACAGATATTGCTTTATTATGAACATCTTTTAATCTTTATAAAGGTTAATGTATATACATTAACTTTCAAAACTTTAAAGATTTCACAAATTACATGTAAAAGTATGAGTTATTCATCCTCATTCATAGACTTTTTAACTTGATCTTTGAGACCCTTTTCATTCAAGATTAATATATCCCACACTGAGTATGCTTTTGCTCTTATAATAAGACTATAAAGTCCTCTTATAATTTAAATCTAATTCCTACATATTAAGTCACACTTCGCTGATATGTAAAAATTATGTCCATATATTATGAGTTCACCATCTGCAAGTATTATGGAAATTCTTAGACTAACCCCTTGGTAGCGTTGAGGGTAGCTCTCTGTTCGACGCCGCGGATAAGAGTGCCTAAAAGACCTTCCATTTCGTTTGCCGTCTCTCGTAGTTGTGTGTTGTCGAAACATGACTCTGAAATTGAAAATTGAAAACGTGAACTAAGCAAAGCAGATCTCTATTACTGTTTGTAATGTTCCAACTATAGTTTGCCACAAATATAGACCTGTCAATTTAACCTGACGCATACAAAAACAATCCTGTAAACCACGGGTATTGCATAGCATACGCAATATGAAACGAGTTACGAGCAAAAAAGACTTTCAGTCTTTCAGTCTTTCTTGCTCGTAAGCAAACTTATGATTTTGACAATGAGTGTCAATTATTTTATTTTTATTATTATATATATTATAGCTTTTGTTCGAGACTTCGTCCGCGTAGAACTCGAAATTCCCTTGGGGGTAGAATTTCGAAAAATCCTTTCTTAGTGCTCACTTAGATCATGAAAGGAACCTCTGTATCAAATTTCAAGTTTCTGGCTACAGTAGTTTCGGCTGTGCTTTGATATATCAGTCAGTTAATCAGTTTTGCCTTTTATATATATATATATATAGGCTAGGTGTTTTGTTTAAATCTGTCCGTCAATCATTCGACGCGACTTATTGTGACGATATATCACTATTGCTTAAGAGATTGAGAGATGGAGAATATGAAACCAAAGTGACAGTCGCTGTTCATTGTGATAATTAAAATGTGTCAATGAAATGAAAATTAAAATATATAGTATCAAAGAAAGAACCTACTGAAATAAAACGAGACAACAGAATTTCGCTTAGGTTGAACTAATTATTTCATGCATCTATAACTTATGTATACAAACGTCTCTTACTGAAATACAGTTTCGTTTTTATCTATTAAAAGTTAATCAAATCCGATTAGTTAATATAGGTATGCATATGAAGCTTACGTTCAATTTGTAATGGGCGAATTATTTATATCTTCCTGTGACGGAGACCTTAGGTACCAAACTTTATCCCCTTTAAAACATTTTAAACCCCCACATATCTGCACCCACCGTCCACAGTGAAGTTATGCGTGAGTCTATGCACATATTGCACCCACCGTCCACAGTGAAGTTATGCG
>DWNR01001046.1:0-16402 GCA_018250455.1 Polygonus leo
AAATAAATTAAACTTGTTCAGATTTTATTTTATTTTTATTATTCCTTAAGTGTCCGATACTCGGGGACTTCCCCCTAGTATTACTCGCACGTTTTATTACGTTCGCTTTCCTCCACCAATAATTATATTCACTATCTCGGAGATCTTAAAGCTTGCTTTTACTATACGAAGATTGAATTTAAACGGCTTTTTAAAGCTATTTCATATTAAACGATGCATTTCTCGAGCACAGCATTTCAAGTTACGTTTTTATATTAAAAGCTAGACAAAATTAATAGGTATGTTACGTGTCTATAATTATAGTTCCAAAATTATGATTACAGTCATAATCTAGTATTTCTTTTGGATTATTGCCTTAACCGAAAAGCACGTGATAAAATAAATTTGTAGTATACCTACATACTTTTTAATTTGATAATAAGTCGTTTGTGATTTGAACCACAAACTTTAGGGTGTGTTTCTGGAACCATGCACTATTCATCCACAATCCTACTTTAGAAATTGATTAATGCAGGGAGATACTTAGTAATTTCTGGACGAACTATATCAACAACCTTTTTTTTACTCCTTGAAGCAATTTTTGTATTTCAGCCACCACATAGTCCATAGGGGTAGTAAAATATCTTTGGTGGTCGATCGATACAAAAAAAAATTGAGGAAGATCACAAATATAAAACTGTAGACTGCACTGTAGACGGCAGTATCTTTAGAGATACTGATTTACCTGATTTAGATCAGGTGGACTGCAGGCTAACATTATAGACATTATAGGTAGGTGATAATATAAAATAAACCTCGTCGGTTATGTATTTTAAGCATTTCTCACGCCACGATGTCTTGCATAAAGCGGGCGTAGGTGCTTATTCCTTGCATGTTCTCGCCCCCAACTCGCCTTCCTGCTACGATAATTATAATACTATCTCAGGGATCTAACACCTAGTCAGAAATTGCGCTACCAGTATAGTAGGTACATATATTTGAAGCACATTCATAAATACATTTAAAGCCGTTCCAATTTAGCCACACCAACAACATTAGCAAGTTTTCTTATCCTGAATTTAAAAGGACACGATTTTCACCTACTTGTCGAATTTATTGTATATGGATTAAGTATATACTTTTATCTATTTATCATACCTATTACTATCATGCTAAAATGATTTAGCCGATTAAAGGTGGACATTGGTATAAAGTTATTGTCATTTTAGTACAGTTCTGTTTGGTTTTTGTATGATTAATGATTAACTAAACCTATGCTCAATATGAGCTGATTTCCATTATACTTTTACAGCCACCCGTTTTCAATTGTACAGATTATATATGTATAATCTATAAATAAATCATTAAACCACACAGCCTCCGCACCTAGTGATTCGATTATCTTCGTGTTTTATTCTGTATTCTCATAATATATAGCTAGACGATCATAATACCACTTTTAGCTTCCCGCAAAGTGATATGCGCGCTGATCCGATTAGCATCACAGCCGCAATAATATGATAAACATATAACTTTTTAGGGTTCCGTACTCAAGGGGTAAAAATGGAACCCTATTATTAAGACTTAGCTCACCGTCCGCCAGTCCATCTGTTACTAGGCTCTATCTTATGAACCTTAATAGGCAGACACTTCACATTTTCATACAATATTTATTCCCACGGCCGCAATAACAACAAATACTAAAAATTATAAAAAGGTGGAAATATGACGGTGGGGATTCATACTAGCAACAAGTACCTAACTTCAAAGTTTTTTAAGCTCATATTTTGACCGCTGTAGCCAAAGAAATACCAATAATAAAAAGAAATTGAATATAAACGTGGAAACTGGTATTTTCGGTGGTTTCTGGAAGTGCGTATAAAACTGCATTACAATTGGTTACAACCCAATCTGTTGGTACTGATCCCTTCGGGTGTGAGTCCGACTCGAACTTGACCGATTATTATTATTTACACCGGTACCTATACACAATCTGGTTTCAATACCGATGTATCAGCGATATAGTGTTGATTACAGCGACATAGTTTTCGCACAGGCGGGTTGCGAAACAATGCCCCTTATCGCTAATTAATCTTTTTGTACCACGTCGAAGAACGCCTCGAGCGGCGGACTCTTTTAATATTTTTTAACCGACTTCATCCTAAATGAAGAAATATTTTATAACGCTAACGCTGCGATTTTTAAATGAGAATATGAAATTTTTTTAGCAGCTAATAAAATTGAGCTGTTTTATTTCGTTGAACTTTGATCAAAGGAACTCAAAGGGAAGAAAAATACCTATATTACGCGCAAAAATAATGGCGCTTGAATGTTTGATACAAAACAACACTTGAAAACTCCTGTATCTATTTTGGATACAAAATCAAAGGTTAATAGTTATGAGTGCCAACAAGAGTGTCAAGTAGCGCCACCGAACTATGCCAAGAACAGTTATTAAACAAATGCTTATATTGAATCATCTGTTTTCAATATCAGTGAAGGGCGTTAATCCCACACGATATTCAAATACAAATTAGTAATCCTCTATGCCATGCTGGATGTTGTGATCTCATTGAATGATTCAACTCACCATTTATAGAAGAGGCAAACGTCCCCATCGCGAATGGTTAGATGTTGAGCGAAATATTTATAACATGTGGCTGAGGTTAGTTGACTTAACATGTGTATGTCTATAAATGTGTTACAGGTGAAATAATAAGGAAAAGCAGTATTAAAATTATCTGAAGGCTATTTACGTTATGGTATTGTCCGATGAAATTGCAGTGTTCAGAGTAGAAAAAAAGAAAATGTTGAATCCATATTTTTAATAATTTATAATATAAAATATCATTAATCAATGGTATCTATTGAAAGAATATTAACCTTGGTAGCAAAAGTAACAGGATGAACCACATTGAAACTATAATTATCTTTGTCATAATTAAACATAATATTAGGTATTCATAGTTTTATTCATTTTCACTTCATCTACATCCAGACCATAAAATATCTATAACTAAATTAGTAAAAAAGTTATTAAGTAAAATAAATTTAATCTTAAGCAAACCCAATCCTAATTTACTTAATGTTATCCGTTCATAACTTATTCATAATCCGTTACTATAGCTTCAACCTCCTCATCCAATTGCTTTTATGATTTAAATTGTTTAAGGATCGTCCGTGTTGGTTGCGCTCCAACTTACCGTGTCAGTTCTAAGCTCATAATCGGCTTACTGCCAGCGTTCATGGCAACCGTAACAGACAGTTCTCTGCTTATATGATGAATTTCTTATAAGACAACGTCTAACCACTTTATACGGCATCTTTCTGTTTAAGAAGCAATGATCAAAGAAAAAGGTTTAATACAAAATTTATTGTTACTTATATAAAGTAGAAGATAATAAAAGATTTTGTATATGCCTAGCAAGCATAATTTTATATGAGTATAATAAAACGTAGCAAGACGTACAAAAACCTGACTCTTTACGGGATAAATGTTTGTCATCACTCTAGCGTACAATTACACCAGTTATTGTATTAATAAATAATTTATATTGATATATTATACTTGTGTATGAAAATAATCATTTGCTGTCAGTTTCTTGTCGCGCAATGTGTCTATGGAATGTAGTGTTTATCTGTTATACCAATCTCAAAGTTAAAGTCCTTTTCCAAGCATTCCAGCAACCCAAACATAATATTATCATCCAAAAAAATTGATCCTGCCTGCTGTTGAAATATTTAAGCGGCTTTTGTGACCATTTTCGGCTTACCAGTGATGAGGTTAAAACCAGGACCATGAATTTTATGTGCTTGAATGATTTATGGCTTAAACAGCGTTCACTAACTTTGTATTCGGTTAGACATTCCAATCTTTAGTTGATTCGATTCGTTCTATAAAATCCTGCTCGGTTTAAAATCCTTAAAGAATTTATGACTGTTTTTAAGTACACAGATATTTTTAATACCGCTTACACGAAAGCGTAACTTTCGTATTTTAAGCGGCTTATAATTTCCTATAAAAAACGTTAACCGATCCGGTAACTTTATAACAGGGACTGACACGCTGCCTGAGATGGAGTTGTCATACGAGTCCAAAGATCCGATAGCGATTAAGATAATACATTCTTTGCTTCAGGAAAAAAAAATGTGGACAAAAACATGTCGTGAAATGTCGTGCCATTGAATTAATGTAGATACAAAACGTTGATATATTTAAAGTAGTTGTAGCAAAATCATTCCTGTCTTTTAATCGGAACCGGCAAGCGTGGTCCTGCCATGTAACGTTAAATTTCCAAGTAAAAAGGTTTGAATAATGATTTAAACAATCTTATCTCTCAAATAGCAGTTACACATACGTGCAAAATTTCATATATAAATATAAAAATATAGCGCTGCTCTAAATTTGTAAAGCTCTCGCTTTATTTCGCTTACGCGGTATTTTGTTTTCTGGAGTAACAATGAATAGAATGTATAACCAATTTCAATGGTAAGTCAATTTCTGTGTTTGTGTCGAGAGACGTACCTACAGTGAACTCAATATCAGGTGTATTTTATTTATATTGCTTATATTGCACATAAAATATGTTAAAATCATCCAAACATTACATATGACAAAATTAAATTCCATGAGATACATTTCATAAGTATCTAGTTTGATTATACAGAGCATTTTGTACTTCAATCTTGTTAGTTCTTCTGTAATATTTACACTAATCAGCCTATAATCCTTGATCTTTAGCTGCAAAAACAGTTCTGTCACGATGACATTATAACGAGAAATGCAGCCACAAGTCTGTTTACGTGATGAAGCGGTTAAACGAGTCTTTCAGTGACGAAGATTAAGTGTCCTTACTTCAAGAACTATCTTAGGTAAAAACATGGTCTTTCACAGTAAGACAACATAATTGATTACTAAGCACGAGAATCACAAGAACACTTTTACACCTATAATATATTTATGTCTGGTCTATTTTCTGTATTAGTGTCGTTGTAAATATTTTGGGCATTTACATTGCAGCATCTGCCTCCCACGAATTTGTTTGTTACGAATTTGGAAGTTCTAGATTTTAATTTAATATCCTGTACGATACATATAAATGAGAATTGATAATTTTTACATACAAATAAAATAGGGGAAAAACTAAGGGAAAAACTAGGGCACAAAGATCTAGATGTAGAAAAGCAATCAAAACTCTAGCAAGGAAAAGAAGCCGAAACGTCACGCAATTTCTGATACCTTCAGATTGCAGAGAGTCAGTTCATTTTTATATCAACATCAGTCGGTCAATAATATTGTAGAAATTTACAATAACGAATACCAAGTGCCAAAGACCAGAGTATTAAAACAAGGTTTCGTCGCATGTCAGTGAAGAGATAAGCATTTTTACATTACAAGGTACCATATAAGCTATTTTAGTTCAACTGCAAGCAGAAATTCTGTCTGTTGAGACGACGACATGAGTAAATAACTGTAACTGTCACAGAAGATCTTAAAACGAGATGGAACTGTCATACGAGCCCAGTTCCTGTATGTGACGCGGATTAAGTGCGCCACGCTTTTAGAACATCTAATTAAGAGAAAAGTATTTGCCTTTGAAATATCTTTGTCGTAACTAATACTACTAGTAAAAAACTTAATCAATCGGCTAAATTATTTTGCTGTGAGGTGCTTATTCTGTTCTAAGTATTAATCTACTGTCTGTATACAAACTGTATAATAAAGTTAGCAGCTTCTTTGTCCAAAACTTATTTAATTATTACTTTAGCTGTTCAGTATAAATATGTATACAGAGTTGAGCGTTAAATGACAAATCATTGAATTAAAAGGCGGTGACATCAGCCGCTGTTATTACAATTGAGATTATTCGAGTATAATTACGGTTCCCACATTTCGGAAATGATGGACACGTACACTGTCAGTGATGACATTGACGGCATTGACCGTCACCGCCGAAACACATCCGGCTTTCGTTACATGACACGGTATATGATATCTATATCTATACCTATATAATAAAATTGTACCTGGAGAATGTCTGTACATTGAAAATATTTGAGAAAATTAATATGGGGTGTCTTCATGAAAGTAATAGAAGCCACCATTTTTATAATTTTTGATTCTTTGTCTGTTTGTATGTTTGTACGCGCATCAGGTCAAAACAACTGCATGAAATTAGATGTTATATTCATAGTTATATTGCTTATGGTCTAACTTAAAATCTGGTGTATCGTGCTGCACGCAAAGCCGCGGGCAATAGCTGGTACCTGTATATAGGTAACCAAATCATAATTACTTATTCAACAATGTGAGTATATGTTAGTCATTCAACAATCAACATTACACTTAAAGGTATTTAGATAACTTTTGTTTCAAACAAATACAAAGCACGTAACGATACGCTTGTGATTTCATAATTATCTTGTTTATGAATATAAAATCATAAGCGTGTAAATTGCACGTCTACCAACGTCAGTTACAAAACAGCTTTATACGAAATTTTACGCCGCACCAACAGTATTGAGGGCAATTTGTTTGCATTGAAGCCTCAATAAAGTCACGTCATCACGGCCTATTCTCAGAAATTGGGTTACAGTTTCAGCAAACGTTTGGTTGTCTTATATATATTGTATAGTTCGTAAACATGTCTTTAGTTTGTTGTCAAGAAATGCAGCTACGAAAACAGCTGAACGTGGAATCCGGTAGAACTATAGCGTTGCCAGAAACGACAGCTCAATTGTACTGAAATAGAAACTTGCGTAGCGTTTACTTCGATTTAGATAAAATGGCTCGACCCACGACAATCCGACTTTTATGGCGAATCGTCCTTTTTAGTAATATTACAATTACAGTGATGGGTTTTTTTAGTGTTATCTACTTAATTGAATAAACATGTACTTATTTTGTATGTAACGGGAAATGAAAAAAAATGCGTAATTTTCCCTAAAAGAATTTTGCAAAACATTATCGACTTTTAATTGTATAATTCAACTTGCTCAAGACCTATATAGAAAACATTAGAAGATTATGAAAATTATTAATACAGGTTTAATGGGAATGATATGGCGGCGAGCGAAACTGCTGGGCAGAGATAGTAAAATATAAATAAAGATGGCGTCAATGTCGACGCCCCCGCGGTACTGCACCTTGGCAGTCTGCACTTGGCACATGACGGTCAGGTGCAGTCGAAAACGAATGTGCTATAAATTTTATGCTCACTTCGAAATATTAACGTTGCTAATTGGAGTTCGAGTATCTTGAAGTTCTTACACACACTAATGTGTTTTAAAATATTTTCCTTATTGCGCAGGATCATACACACAATGAGCGTCATTCTTATACAAATAAAAAATGTGTGCGTAGTTTCGAAACGTGTTTTCCCAAGAACTTCAACAAGACCAAAAGTATAGTACAAAAATGAAAGTTAAGTCCGAGATGAGTAAGCATTCATATGATATGTGATATATGACTCGATAATACTCGGTAATGTTTTGTTTCGTCAAATCCAAATCTAGACCAAATCAACCGCATTGCGTTATACGATCTAAGTTTTAAGCGTATGGCACCAACTGAAACTGATTACATATTAATAAGACGAAACAAAGAACATAGTTATCGATCGGATTATAGGAACAATACAATATATAAAGATGGTTTGTTTTGTACTAATACAAAACAAATATATTATAATGGAATTAGAAGTAAGTAATCACCTTGTTTGTTTCATAGGTTTAATCATACGAGTGAGTCTTAACGTAAAGTAGAGTATACATTTGAATGTAGGAACCTATACAAATATTTGCATTGTAACGAATTTGCGTGTTATTCTGAGGATGATGTTACACTTGAATTAACATAAACCGAGTTGTCACATTTGGGATTATTTTTATATCTAGTAACTTACTTTACTAATGTCTAAAAACTGTAAATAATTAATGTAATATCATTTCTTAATATAATATTCTTGTTATTACATGTCTTTTTGTGCATTTGGGGCTTAAAACTTTACTTCAAACAACGTATTCTAATTCATAGGAAACATTTCATTTATAATAGGTAATACTTGTTCAGTTTATTTAAATAGCTAACTCGACATTACATACTTTTGATACCGCACTGTATAAGCAGTGATGTAAAGATAATCCGCATTGATTGAATAAACAGGCAGGATTTTCTATCTCCAGGCCTTGCATTAGATTAATACTTGTAATGCGATTAGTATAGGTATTTTATGTAATGTTATGCAAAATTAATCCATTATCGATTGTCCACCGAGCATTACTTAAATAATTATTCGTCTCCTTATTATTCCTTTTACTTTTTAAAATATTAGAGGTAGCTCAAATATGTTTTATGAATTAGTTTAACAAGATATCTTACCATAAATAGTTGTAAGTGGTGTATCTTATCTTAGTAAGTATAGGACAGGACTTAGTGTAGGACACAAATATGTTGTAAGTAGCATACATATGAGTATATTCATTTCATATATTTTTTGTCATAATTATGCCAATCTCTTTGTCTTAAATCTAGTACCTATTTTGTATCTCTTATTAGTCGGTTAGATATCATGAATGCTGATTCAGTACGGGTTTTACACTTTATAAATATAACATAAAAATGAAGCATAGAATAATTGTATTGTGACGTATTGAATTTTTAATTGTTCTCACTAATAAGTTAGTACTTTAAGGAAAACCGACGACTGTCCTTGTTCTCCTATAAAGGTACCAACATAATGGCAACAGTAGGTAATCCTTGAAACCATAATTTCTTGAGGCCATGAGCAATGACTGAATATATAAAATTGAAGTACACCTAAGCACAGACAATGAAAACGAACTAAGATGAAGGTTACATGAAACCTTATGAAATCAATTCGGATTGAATGCCGAATCGAAATGTTTGATTGAAGTTAATTATTCGATTTTAATTGGTTTTACTTAAGGTTTTTAACAACCCGTTATTAATACAACAGAGATAATATTGACATGCAAAATTTAAAATATATATGACATTTTAGCTTATAATAATTACATAGTCGTGTCGGTATTATGCGCTTAGGTTACAAATAAAAAAACAATTTCAAGCATATAAGTAGTTTCTTGGGTAAACTGTGTAATAAATACAACGAATTTGCCTCGTAATCACTTCGCATAAATTACGAAGAGAATATTTTTTATTAAAGAAAAAACCCAGGATCTGCATTGATTAACTACGGTTGATGAGTTGCAATATTCACTTACAGCAAGTACAGTAACCGCAAGTTCATAACATCATCATCATGTAACATGCTTGAATGTGAATATCACATATAATATTATCATATATATCCCTCTTTTTTCTAAATATAAATAACAAATTATTCGCACTATGTAAATAACCGATAGGTACGGATCAATTTTAATACAACAACAAAACATTTACAAATAAAGACACACTGATTATAAATAGAAGTTTTATATCAGAAATAAGATGATGCGATGAAAAATGTGTTTGTGTTGAAACGCGTTGTCTCTTACTTTACCTAAGTTATAGTTTAATTATAAGTTTAAGTGTTGGTCTATTTTACGGACATGTACTTAGGACAAAGTAGTGTCTCTTTGCATGTATTATTCGCCTTCCGTGCAAAGATTTGGCAAGTAGTCCAAGGACACAAACAATGGAATATAAAACAACTGTTTTCTCAGCTTTTACGGTAACCATTAATTAATAAACCAGATCACGAAAAACATATTCGTGGTTTCTATTTAATTTGCAATTTAATCCACCGGAGACAGCTGTGGCTGTTTCGAAATAAATGTAAATTAAATTTGGATGATTTGAATATGCTTTCATTACTTTATTTACTACGTAAAGTTAATGACAGTAAGTTAATGAAATTCATTAATGTTAAATAATAATAATATATTTAAAGTTACTTTACGAAGCCTATGAATGTTACATACACATTTTCAATTTCAATTTAAGTACGTTTAAGTACTCAAATTGAAGAGTAATTTACCCCCGTTTACAAAATTATCCTGTTTGTTTAAAAACTCACATATATATTTCGAGAACAATTGAATCTTCACAAGAAATATGCCTCAGTTAATGAGAAATACTTAATTACTTAATACAGACAAGTCTAAAATAAAATAACGTTACAATACAAAGTACGTACATAATTAGCCGCTTTAAAAGAATTATTAAAAACTACTTTATGATTAAAATTATAATAATTATTATATAACTATAGGTAATAACCTATACATAGATAACATTTATATTTTTAAAGCACATACTGATGTATATTTGGGACAATAGAGGTACTACAACCCAGTTAATACCTTATTTTTTTCTGAAAATACTTGAGCCTTTGTTTAAAATCATTGAGTGCAGTATAATTATTGTAAGGTAGATAATAATAAAAAGACTGCAATTCATTATACTCAAATTAAATCCTCGTCCATCACCCGTCGGGCACTCGAATCCAATTCACTCACTTCAGTAAAAAAACGTGTCCTTAACTCATTCACATATCTCAAGAGGCGAGAACAGAAGTTCACACATAATAAGCTTGTCAGACATTTAACACTACGCCTGTACAGTATCAACGGGGAACGTAGAAATTGAAATCTTTAGTATTTTTAGCTCCACATAACAAGTGCTATCTGCCTCGGAGTATTTATAATATTCTGAGCAGCAATGCCTAGTCATTAAATAGATTGAATTTACTCCTACATTCCTGTGGGTGTGGTTTGTTACTCGTAAAGTTGATAGATGGCATACTCAAGCATGACAAATATGCAATATTTTCAAAAATATTTTATATCAGCATCAGTCCAATGGTTTGAACGAATATGGTTTCAGACTGTTTTATCATTGTTTTTATTTATTTGATATTTAGCCATTTATGATAATATATATTAATTTATTATTACTAAAAGAATATTTAAACAACAATTATACGGAATAAAAATATATGAATCTATAAAAGTCACTAACCTGCTCGTAGTAATACCACACACATGTGCAAGTTCACTTTTCCTAGCATTTGGTTATTATTAGATCCAAAATAGAATGTAAGTAGAATAGAATTTTCTCATTTTACGGCTAAATTCCACGTAGTGTAGAGTAATAAATTGTTTTGAGTCATTTAAAGGTAAAACATTTATTACCTCCGTATTACATATTGAAAAATATTTTCCAGTTTGTGTACTGATATTTAGTGTAGAATTAGGGAATTAAACCGAAGGTAATGAACTTTATCTGTCTTCACAGTTAAGACCGTTTTAGCGATACGTATTTATTTAATCGCGTGGAATTTTAAACGTAAGTAAAATAAACGGTTGCGTGAAACTATAAAAAACATACCATACGACATAAAACGAACGTACCTACTCACTCGTACTAATAGGTTTATGTGTGGGAAATACGAGGTTTTAAGCTCGGGACGTTATATTTTTAGGGGTCCGTACCCAAAGGGTAGAAACAAGACTCTATTACTAATAGTTCGTTGATCGTCCGATCGTCTGTCCGTCTGTCTGACACCAGGCCGTATCTCATGAACCGTGATAGGTAGACAGTTCACAGATTATGTATTTCTGTTGATAGCGGCAACAATAACTACTAAAAACAGAATAAAATAAATAATTAAGTGAGGCTCCCATACCGTGATTTTTTTTTGCCGTTTGCTGATAATGGTACGGAACCCTTCGTACGCGAGTCCGACTCGCACTTGGCCGGTTTTTATTAGGAAAACAATACACAACTGTTTCTATAACTATTACGATTATGTAAGGAATCGTCATTTCATAAAATCCGCCATTAACGGTCGCATGACACATCAAAAAGTACTCAAGTGAATGACGAGTACTTAAAATAATTAGATCCACGTTACACCACTCCGAACCGCTGCTATTTAGTAGGTCGAGCTTAGTTATATTAGAAGACCGCAATATTTGCTTTAGATGACTAGTTGAAACTGTACCTAGTTTGTAACAAATTCATTTCAGTCGTGCTACACTAATAACACAAATCCGTATTTTACCAGTTATGATATGATATTTGTTTTATTGTTATAAGTTATCAACGAGCAGAGATAAATAAAATTTAATTATCACTTGCTTCTTGGTGAAGAAAACATCGTGATTTTTTTAAAACAATGTGTTATGTCTGCAGATTCCCAAACATGAGACATTGTTTAAAAAAAACTCGAGATGATGTAAAATCCAATAATTGGCCTTGACTGACGCGGCGAACTACAGCCCTAAACTTTTCTAAGTGTGAGAAAAACCTGTGCCCAACTGTGGGTCAGTAAAGTGTTTGATATAACGTAACTCCACTGTATTCTTATAAAATGTCATATTGTTCAATTGATGTCCCCGTTGTGAACACAACAAAGGTCTGCTCTTCAGATCGTCGTTTAGTTTCTGCACAAGTAGCAAAAACTGAGGACGAATAAATACGGAAGACTTTTTGCTTTCGGTTCTTTACATAACGTTTTGTTAACGAATAAAAACGTATTGTACTTGGTACATTTAACATTTAAAAATAAAGATTAATTAAGCTTATTAGGTGCTTCATTAAAACGCAAGAAAAAATAGCAACAGACGAACATAGAACTCCTATTTTATTTTGAATTTGGTTAAATAAGCTAGTGT
Source organism: Polygonus leo (assembly GCA_018250455.1). Lineage (NCBI taxonomy): Eukaryota > Metazoa > Arthropoda > Insecta > Lepidoptera > Hesperiidae > Polygonus > Polygonus leo. The sequence goes on from DWNR01001046.1 coordinate 12,625, forward strand.
ACAAAAAGAAGTTGTGTAAGTTGAGGAATGTGAATATTATTACCTCTTTAGTCTATAAATATAGGTATACGAATATAATACGAATCTAACATACATACGTATAACATATACGAATTCTAATTTCAGTCATTAAATAATAAATAGGTTATGCTACCTTTCTCATTGCCTTGCTCTAGAAATACGGATCTTGAAGTAAAAACCGAAAAACCGTACCATTTCCTTCACTTTAAATTAACTGTAAAACTAATAAACGCCGTTGAAAACATCACAGAAGCGAAGTGACGATAAATCTGATAGGTTATTGCCATTTTCGTCTAGAATGTCGACTGCAAAATGTCTGAGTATCGAACGGCGCGAGCAGTAAAATTGCAAGGAAAGTTGGCGGCATGCCCGTCGCTGCGGCGGCCGATACGTACGTATACGATACGATCGTACGTATGTATACAATACGTGTTGGTATTGTCGAAAGGAAACTCTTATTCCTTATTCATACGGATTCACTGCACATGCCTTTTCGTTGTAAAATTGAGTTTGCTTGGGCAAACTCGTGGCAAGGCTTTGATGCTTTGATAATGTTGAACGGCTTGAACCTTCCATATCCGGCATAGCATCATCGACATATTTGTTTATTATGGATTTATTTTTCTTGTGAACGGTTTTCTATTTATAGTTAAGATTTTTAGAGCCTACATAACAAAAAATTACAAACCTACAAACAATAATAATGATAGATCATCAACATGAATCTACATAGCCCCATTAAAATCGTTGGCGTACTCTACATGATACATCATGTAGAGTACGCCAACGCCATTAGGATAATTAAATCAAAAGTCTGATATCAGCAAACTCCATCATATGTGCTTCGAAAGGCACGTTGACCATTTGTTGTCATTGATACCAATCATTATACAATTTGAATCTCGTCAGGGACTCTATCGGTAGTTTCAAAACATCCGTTTTGAAGCTTCGAAACAGCGAAATGGATTATGGACAAGACCTCATCGAGTAGCTACTTAAGCCCACCATTACGAGTTATAAAGATCATAGTAAGAATATACAATCCTTCGTCTTATAATCCTACGTCTGTTATAATCACCGTGTTAAAAATCGTTTCGCGCATCATTAACCCAAAAACGAACATTTGCAGACTTGTGTTCCTTATTTAAACGGCTATACTGCATTCCTGCCCGTTTTAAAACAGAATTTTGTTTGCGACATTGCACCGTGCTCAAAGAAGCTTGGCGTCATCAACGAAGTATTTTAATGGTTATCTAACTAGGGGCGAGAGAATTAAATTAATATTGCTCGCACGCAATCCCGGTCCCTCCCGTAGGACCCGCCGGGCAACGTGACTAAGTAGTATCGACCTATCTCATCTAAAAGGGATTTCAGTGTTTTAAACGTTGGCCTCGAATGGAATTCTGGTTCGATTGTAGTTACACTTATTACACTATACTTTGTTGGACATTTTCGTAGGGAAATTCGCTTTGTGTAGTAAGGTCGAATAATGATTGTGAATTTAGAAGTTAGCTGCGTTTCTGGCACAATATTATAGTTAAATATTGCAGTCATAAGTACAAAATTACACAGAGTAATGTCTTGAAACACGAAAATCAAATATTAGACAATATCAGCATATTATTTTTAGGTACATTGTGTAGATGCTTATCCAGATCCAGTTATATTTATTCATAGACAGTAAGAAGTTGTAAGAAATGAAACGTTTACGATATGTAGTCGAATTTAGTCTTTAGTGGGATGATATTAAGGTTGAAACGAGTTTGTCTTGTCACGTAATTACGACGTAGACACAGAGGGTACACGAGGGGCTGTTGGCACTCACAGTTCACCCCAACCTTGGAGAATTCTTGGAAACCGGGAAAACAAGGCGTTTATGTTCCCTAGTTCTACAAAGGTTAATGTTCACGTGCTGTAATAAAACGTATATACCTGGGTATATTTAACATAGCTGAAAAGGAATTTAACTTAGCACTAAAGTAATGAATATAATCGTATGGAATTAGATACTGACGTCAAATTATCAAGGCTATACCGTTGTGAATGTTTTGTATGCGTTATTTAATTATGAATCATAGAGGCATTATCTTCAAATGGCATCATGTTTTAATATACAATATAAACATGTACCTAGTTTCTTTCTACAAATCGATTAATAACAAAAATAATTTCACTCATAATATGTCATTACAAATACTTTACTTACCTACACGTTAGCAACCAGAACTGGATTTACGTTTTTTTAGTTATTTGTAAATATATAGGCATACCAAAACAATACTAAAATCTACTCAAAGTGAATAATCACATTTATTTGAGTTGAGAGTGCTAGTCATACTACAATCTACAATAAACCTTACTTGAGCGAAACATTCTACTAAAGTTTCCTCGCAAACCCCCGCATATTTCACGCACTTTTATTATCTAGGGGAGTTTTCCACTTTTCCTCGCAAGCTCGGCCAAAATGACTCATCTACAGCGTAGGTAAGAAAGATTTACAAATCACGCTACGTTGGCAGGGCTTGGGAGTTTATCTTCGCTCTGCAGATCTGGATTTTGTTAATTTTCAGGATGTACGTACTAAGTAATATTCGTTTAGGATCATATATTATTACCGTGGTCTTACAAGAATTGCGCCAGTGCAAAAATACATTTTATACTGGCTTAACCGGATGCTATCAATACGTGTGAAAGGTGTAGGCGTATGGTATAAAGAAATGAATGTAATCTATATCTCATCTGTTCTCATTGTAGTATATAGTTAACTCATTTCATTTATGTGTTACAGACAACAGTGTTTCTATTTAAATTAATTAAACAGGTATACTTAATGATGTCATCTGTACAAAAACTTTGGAAATTTACTATTTAATAAGGTTTTAATGATGAAATTAATTATACTTAAACCTAAATTGCTTGGAGAATAATTTTTAAATTTTATTTAGACAATTCACACAATTGTTTAACTTGGTTAATGGATTTGTTTTTGCAAAATTTGTTGTTGACAAGTATCTTTGTAAACAAGGCAGATGTAGGTAGTCAACCTTTTCACCTGGTCTCCGAACACCTTGTCGGAACAACACGACCGATTCGATACCTTTTTTGGAACCCGCACGTTTGACTTTAGCTTTATCTTGATTCTTGCCCTCATGATGCTCTCGATATCTCGCTAATATTTACTTTTACTGTTTATTCTCTAACATACATTATTATATCAACAGAGCTGCACACAAATATTATAATCAACATATTAAAAAAACACATTGCTGTACAAATCAAGGTATACGTAACATATATTACATCTAATTGCAAACTGGATGCAATTTAATTTGCAAACGGAACTGATCAAAAGGCTAAATAAACGTTTATTTAACTAATCCTAAAAAAGAGTGGTTTCATGCATTTACATAATTCAAAGAACTGACAGATGGAGGGTATTCAAATACTTAGCTTATATAATAAAGTTGTTATAACGGACGTTAGAACTTTCGCTAAATTAACCACGTCCTCGAAAGCCTTATGCGTGACTGATGTAAGAAAAGTGACAAATAGTGGCAATACAAATTGAGTTTCTGTATAAAATTATGATTAAATGTGCTTAGCAATATACTTTTATAAAGAGTACTGAGTAAAATGGTAAATGTGTTAACAGAAAAGTTATTTTTAAACGACGGACTTTATTATGTTTGTTACCTCAGAACTTTTTATTGGGTGAACCGATTTGGATGATTCTTTTTTTATTTGAAAGATATTGCTT
>DWNR01001047.1:0-16401 GCA_018250455.1 Polygonus leo
CCCCTGAGGACTAAAATGTTCGCCTCGCGTTTAAGTATAGCCGGCAACCACGCCTCTCCATACCGAAACACAATAAACACAATGCGAATAAATCAGTGGACATGATCATAAATTACTCACCTTTATATGAGTCATATTTGAATCCGAATAGGATATTGAAAAATTGTATTTTTTCCGGAGGGCATAAAACCTGAGGATATTTATTTCGTGTTTGAAATAGTTTGTTATTCCTTCATAATTTTAGGCTCCTTAACTGGAAAGACCCTGCTTAGCTCTGCAATGCATTAGAATAGCACAATTGTTGTCCAGTAGATCTTAAAATACTATATAAATATGTGAACAGGCAAACCATAAAATTACACAAGAGTGATATTGCGAAGGATTCGTTGTACGTCTAAACAGAACCCTAAATAGCTCATGTTACGGCAGTAGGCAAGTTGGTAACTATTAACAAGTAGGGAAGGCGATTTGTTAGAGAATCGATTTTTTGAGACAAAAAAACCATATTTTAAATAGATCTTCACGTTCGAATCTGTCTCAGACACCCAATAATCGGGATTCAAACTTTTGTTTAGTAACAAGTGTGATTTGTGTATTAAGATAATATATGTTCTTCAAAAATAATATTATCTGGCTTATAATATGAACAGGTTATTTTTCTACATAAAAGATTGATTAAAAATACCGATTATTATTGCATCGATCTTCTATTGTTTGGTATATCGATACTTCAGACTTCGACTCAAATCGATTCAAAAACGCACCGCCACCCCTACTGACAAGTCGCTAGTTCGTAGCTCATCACACCCCAAGCCCTCGTGTCATCACCGTAATGTTTAACAACACCCGTAGGATGAGAGGGGCGGCATTTTTAGGGGATTCACAAAAGTCAATTGTGGTCGCGAATTGTAAATGTTATACATAACTAGATTTCCTAAGCATGTAGGTATCTAATTTCATAGTACGAAAAAAATGTCAAGCAACGATGTGAAACTCCGTACTAAACGTATCTAACAAAATCCCTTCAAATATCATAATATAAAAAGAAAGCTGCAAAAATAAATGTTGCGTATAAATTTACACTGACTGACAGGATTTAATCAATTTTGGTAACGATAAGATATCACTTATGTCGTGTCATTAAGAATTTAACGACAATTACTCAAAATATTTTTCTGTATAACTATTTGTGAAATGTAATAAACTAGGTATCCATAACTATAGCCTAACTTATAAACATTCTTTTTTATCAAACACATTCTGAATATGTTACAAAAGGCAATGTCCATTTAATTTATCGAGCGTCACCACAACGACAAAGAGCGTGTGGCAAGAAGTTGATATTAGAGCAAAGTTGCGTCGTTTCATTGTTTCGTTTGTTTTCTTTCTTTGAGACTTGGAAGCTGGCAATGGAGATTAATTTATTACGTCACTGAGAAAACATTGAAAGCGGAAAGCTCTCTATTAAGACGAGCGGGCGTGGAATGGAACGATTAATTATGATTTCTTTTAACGTCCGCGGACGCCACCGTCCCCAGAGGTATTACGTGTTTTGATGGAAATTGCTTTGCTTTTCAATGATAAATAATGAAAAATAATAATATGTTTTCATACCAACGTTCTTTAGAGTTATGACACAATGCTGTGTAATAATTGACAAGAGTAATGCATTTATTTTATTACCCAATTTTATTATTCTATGAATCAAAGGTTTTGGGTCTAGTCAGGATGTTGCCTTATGTAATTTCTAAATTGCGTTAATGTTTAATGATACTTTCTGTAAATCAGTTAATTTGTATTAGTATATTTGTCATAATGAATTTAACAGAAACTTTCTTTTTAAAGGTTTTGGTGTAAATAATCGATTAATTAATTAAAAAAAACGCTTAATAGCTTCTTATCTTTAATTATTTGTTCTTAGCTTTAATTTTTTTATTCCACTAGAAGAGACCGAGAAAAAGTGGAACCATTGGATGTTAGCATACAAACATCCATTTTCATACACACACACACACATCTTCACGCCAAATCCCTAACGGGATAGGTAGAGAGTATCGACTGCCAATCGGCACGGTTCTGGCTTCTTCCACTTTCATAACTCTCCTCCTCTCGCCCTTTTCATTAGATCAAAAAAAGAATTCTAAAAGCAACTTGGTAAGCAAATGTTTATTTTTCTGTGACGTAAAAAGCAGACTTATTAAACACCATTAATGACTTAAGCTATGTTTATGGAAATACTTAATAACTTCCCATGTTTCTAGACTTCCCGCAGAACGTCATCGTCATTTCTTATAATTACTTCTTCCTAACTGGGAACAACCTTGTGATTAATGCCATTTAATTACTTACGCATTTAATACCCATTCATGGTGAGAATCTATTATGATTTTTTGTTATTCTGCTTTATTTTGACGAATATTTTCCTTTTATACGACTTTTCTTTGTTTAATAAACGTTTGCATTTATAAGGATTTGTTGTATGAATAAGGATATTGGCGAGAAAATATTTTTTATCGTAATGCGTAAAATATTTATTATCACAATAATAACTTTATATAAATTGTATATTTTATACCAACGTCCTGTGCGACTATAGACACTGTATGATACTATATAATATAATATATTTAGTTATAGGTGAGATTACGACCTAGTGGAACGTAGATTACATCTCATTGTAACTGATTAACATCAGTCCTCCAGTCACTTTTAAGACAATACGAAAATAACATTGAAAAGTTCATAAAAAAGTCTAAGTTTTAAATCGTTAATGCAAATAACAACAATCCTATATAATTATATACAAAGGCATTTAAATTCGGCATTTCTGTTGGCCTAAAAGTGTACGTACATGTACACAATTAAAAAAAGTACGACTGAAAGTGACAAATTGTAAACTGAAATTAATTAATTACATGTTGTGTAGATTATAATTCGTGTTTTAGACTATTATAATACAAAAAGATCAAAGCAGTACGTGCCCACAATGTAACTACGTGTATTATTAATCTTCCGTCAAACAAAACTGTCGATTTTCCCGAAAGTTATGCCATGTCAAAATATTAAAAATATGTTCTGCAAACACCATCAATCAATCAAACATAAAAATATCGCACAACACAAGGCTAAAGTAAAAGCCTACAGGCCTATACTGTCTAAACTATACCTGCTGACAATTTATTACCGACACCAATATTTTAGGCTTTGTAATAAAAATGGCGATCATGTTACTGAAACACTATTGTTGTTGACTTTTATTATACTGTATTTCATAAACTAGTTGAGTTTTAGTACTATTTTATTTTATTTGTCTGCATAGGTTTAGCTTCATAAAAATGTAATATGTAGTATGATTACTATAAACAGTGAAACAATTTATTGCAAATTATAACTTTTAGTCATTTATCGACAGTAACACTTTATGCCCAACATATAGGACTTTGAATGCGATTGAATTCGGGGTGCAAAAAATATACGCGAAAAATGTAAGACAATATGTGCAGACTTTTTGCACCAAAAAATCCGTCACAGGTAGTCGATCGAATGCATTTGGCTTTATATCCTTTGCTTTACTTGCACAGTATACCAATCCCATATCAGTGATTTAACAAGGTGGTTGAACTCGTTCAGTTTGACCAGGAAGGTACCACCGCCACCCTCATAATCCTCGTGAAGCAAATATTGTGTTTCGGTTTGGAGAGGCATGGTCGCCAGCTACACTCCTTCACGAAGAATACTACATGCGAAGATCTTAGTCTTCAGGGGTAGCAACGTATGTATGATCAAATATAGGTATGATTTAATTGTACTTGGGGATGATTACTAATGTTCATGGGCGGCTTACCATTAGATGGACCGCATGCTCGTTTGCTACTTTTTGCTAATATTTGTTATTTAACCCATTATGATTTAAAGGTTAAGTAGTGTCTCACCTATATACCTCTTCTCTAAATGGAAAACATATAGTTCATCAGACTCAGTGCGAATGAATAAACTTAAAATGTTTATAATAATCCAAAATGATGTCATACATTTTCTTACAAAGTTTAACTTCACCATAAATTTGACAATAAAATATATTTTGATATACAATTTAGAAAAGCAGACTAAGCAGATTAAAAGCAGATTAAATTGTAGTCGCCATAGTAAACTCATTCACAAATCCAGACTTTGAAAATCATCCCCTATATATTTTTTGAACTAGCCGACCCAGCGAAGTTCATACCGTCTCAAAATAAAATTATGTGTCAAAGTTCAATAAATAAAAAATAGCAGAAAACCGGCTACATAAACGTAATTTGGTAGCATGCTTATTTTGTAAAAAATATTATTAAATGATACGAAAAGATGTCACTTATTCTGGGTCTCTTAATATTCCATAGTTATTTTCCTTGCACATTATTTAATTTCTGAACGGACTCTGTTTGACAGGTACAAACAGGGGAAAGAAAATTGTTGCTTTTACTACTTTCTTAATTTTTTTAATGTTTTCGACTTTTCAAGCCTTCCTTGAACTTCTATAAAAATTTCAAGACCAAAATTAGCCAAACCTAACCTTACCGTTATCGAGTTTTAGTGAGACTACCAAACGCCATATCATTTTTTATATATAGATTAAGTATATCCTGAACCAGACATGACGACGGTACGTCATCACAATGCGCTTTCCAACAATAGCATCGTAACAAGCTTTTTGCCTTATTTGTCGAGTAACTAGTGCTACAGTTAACAAAAGTCGAGAATGTCGCCCTGTTTCTCCGCGTAGTTTTTGTCCACTAGTCCGACGTTTTCGTACTAGTCAAAAGAGCGCACTATCGTAACTATGTAGATATACTTGTACATTACACGCTCGGGAAACAAAGAAGGCTGCCCAAATGATCCCGACGGATATACACGTAGGGTTGGACAAAGTGATAATGAAAGATAGAATTTACGAAATATAGATTTTTGTGCCGTGGCGAGCCGTATAACTTAAAATGTGATTTTCTTGTCGTAAAATATTACAACATTACAACACATGGATAAATCCTTTAAATTTTAATGTATTTTTTCTTTTATTTGTATGACGAATTTGTAACAAAAAACAGCATTTCTTTATAGCTGTGAACAACAAATTGCTAAATCATCTCAATGCATGTATTGAGAACTCGATCGAATCGATCGATAAATTATTTTTCAACAATTCATATCACTACATGATTCGTACATGCCCAAACATTAATCAAGGGCTTCACTATCTGCGAATTACAAAGCCCGCACAAAAAGTAAATTCTGAAAGTAAATTGAAATAACTCTCGCGCTCAGCTCAAAAGGCATATTTAACGACGACTAGGAAATAAGAAGGAACCTCTATAAACAAAAGATTTTACCTAAAAGTAAACGTAAATGAAATAAAGATGCACTTTGACGTTTTCTTTATAACTACAATAGTTATATGATAAATCATTAGTCGCATTAAATATCACAAGTAAAATCAAGGAAAAATCTATATCAATGATTTAACTGATTTATTATTAATTAATAATAAACATGGACAATTGAATGAATGTATAATTGAATTATTAATTATTGGTATTTAACTTGAAATTAAAATTGAATTTAAGAAGTTAAAAAGTAGTTAATATATATGTATAATAGTTTATTTACCAAAAACAAATGTAAATTCATCATAATCATATCAATATATACCAACCAACCCATTTAACCATCTTCGCTTTGAATCGAAATAATTTAATCTTAACTTTATTAGGCGTAATTTCAAAGTGAATAATTGATGTTGCGATCCCTTTTATAATATAAAATTTTATACATTCCGAGCAAATAGTCTTAATTCACTACAATCTGTAAGTATGATGTAATGAAACGCTATAACTAGTAATGTAACGAATACCACTTTTACGAATACAAATCCGAATACGAATAATAACATTATCAATGCAATTATTATATACATAAATATAGTTCCAATAAGAGCTCTATACAATGAATATAGAGCTATTATTGGAACCACGTTTAATTATACCATCCAATTTTTTTGTTTCAAAAACGAAAGTTTTTGTCGATTGCTGAATCTTAGACGATTACTCTTTTCCATTTGTATGATGCCAGCTACTTTGAGACTGTAGTAGGTGACACAAATAAAAAAAATTAAGTTGAAAAATGTGAATCTTCAGGTCAGATCAGGTCCACTAAAATCAGAAGAGTTATCTTCTGAATTTTAGTGGACCTTCGTAAAAATTCGTAACAAAACTAACATTCAGCGATTACGAATAATCGTACTCGTATTTGTTGCATCACTTGCTATAACGTAAATAATAAAGTTTTGCAATTATTAAAGGCTGGCACATTCCTAACATCAACTATCATCTACATCTAAGATGCGGATGGCAGATAATGTCAGTACGAAACTAGGTCAACTCAGCTTTGTACTGACACGAGATTGGCCGTAATAATAATGTCAGAAATTACTTTTCTCAGGGCATCCTCTTTGTTTAACTCACTAGTCTTTAATTAGCCTTGTATTCACTGGTTTGTGTACTAATTTTTGTCATTATATAGACCATAGAGATATGTCAAATAATTGTCTCAACTAAGTATAGAATTGAATAAGAGAATCAATGTATATATCTATTACATACTAAAATTAAAGGAATTACAATTACAATTACATACAAAAGGTGCATCAAGAGAAGGAGAATCTTACTTACTAAGCACATGTTAAAGAAAATACGTGATTACCAGCTATACTTACACATGATCAAACCTCTTCATCACCAGCAGTAGCAACGCATGTGCTGTCAACCCCAGATATAACATATGTTATATCTGGGGTTGACAGCAGTTTATAAGATAAAAAAAACTTCAAACAGCAGTTTATAAGATAAAAAAAACTTCAAACAAAATCTTAATTGATTTTAACGGGTCTAAGTCTTTGTTGTTTGTGCATCAGGCACTTGACAATTCAATTAAATCGATAATCCAGTCGGACATTCAAGTAGATCAATTCATACTCTTTGATTCGTAGATTAGAACATCATTATTTGTCTAAATAGTGTTGTAAATATTAGTAAGCTTAACATAATGATTATGCCCGTGTGTCACAATATTTAGTTATTGGCAATCACTCATGGAAACAACATTAATTGAGTTTTACGAAACCTAGTTTATTGGTGATTTGTCACTCATTACAATGCATGTGTATTTGTATAATATCTATAAAGCAGTGACTAGGCACTCACTGATTAATAGAAACGGCGTGAAAGTTGAGGTAAATAATCTCGACTTTCACGCCGGGGATCTAGGGTTCAAATACCAGACCCTCGCTAATATTAACCTGCATTTAATTTAATCATCGCTTTTTTTCAGTGAAGAACAAATCGTGAGGAAACCAACACACATAGGAAATGGCTGGAAAAAGGTTAGCCCGCAATGTGCACTTTTACAATCAGTACAGTACCAGCCAGCCACTTCTGAAAGAAGACTGGAGACCTGCATTGGAACAACAATAATTGTGATGAATTTATTAAACCCTAATAAATTAATAACATTACTAAACTTAAGCACTAGATATTAGTTTAAAATATTTCTCCGTGAGCGAGCAGGTACGTTAGTAAATGTAGCTAATTGGTCTAATTTGTATCGACGGAACTGGATAGCTCGGTTGCATACCAAATCGAGACCTTGGTTACGGGCAACCAGTGACCTTTAAGCGTACAGTGTAATGGACCAGATCAGTTCATAACATGTACATTCATTAACGGACGGTATTCGATTTATGGCTGGCTTTGGTCACAGCGTCGTAAATGGAGATAAATACGGTTATACACTTTTTCCTCGACTTCTCCAAAAGCGGAATGTTTTTCCAGCGCATGTTAGTGTATTTATTTACAATGTAAATTTTACATACGCTCTTCTACCTAAACCTTCTAAAAGTTTATATGAAATGTTTTTACTTTTGTCATAATTATGGACATTATTTCTAAGGTTTTGGCATAGCAATTATTCTCATTATATACGATTTTTTCATTAGGAAATTACAAAATTTTTCCATTTTTCCAGAAGTAGCAGGCATTTGACTAAAAATATTCGCTTTAATTATTTATTGACATGATCGCCTTTTTACGTTTAACTTATTTCGATCAGTTATTAGGACATTTACTACAGTATTACATCAGATTTGGTGCGTAATTACATGAATACATACATACATTCCAGTACGTACATGAATTTTGAGAGAACGACACAATTTTTTATACTATATTGCAATTTTCAACACCTTATTCCAAAGTGCATCATCAAGGTGGCTCTTCAAATAAAACACTCTTATAGCATTCCATATTCAGCTAGTAAGTGTTCTTACAGTAAACTAGAAGCGTTTAGAATTGGAAAATGGATATGAGCAACAAAAAGAAAATACGGATATAAAATATACAGGAAACAGTGTTAGGATGTTCCTTATTACCATATAAGAGGCAGTAGCTGCTCTACTTCTGAATAAAATTTAAATATTAACTAGTTTATTGCTTCACCGTACGCCCATAATAAAATATGGCAGCCAATAAAGCTTAGAATGTGTCTAGTATGTAACTGATTTATGCGTTATTTAATTTATCGTCGTAAGTCGTGAGAAAATCTACATGTTTAATAGTAGTTCTTCTTGAAATTCCTAAAGAGGTGTATTTATTTCAATCCGCACTCGGTCATCATGCTGTACTAAAATCTTAACAATTCTGACTGTGCGAGGAAAGTGCTCAGTAGTTGTCAGCCAGCAGTGAATTCAATCAACTAGATGGTGAAATGATGGTGAAATGGTGAAATGTGATGGTGATGGTATAGAATGGTGAAACAGTATGACAATATCGGGTTAGCCTATTTTGTATTAGTCTAAGATTCGAATTAGAAGGGACCTTCGCCCATATGATTAATGGATGAGAATTAGTTTATACTAAATTAAATATACTAAAAAGTAAATCGCGAGTGGGTTAGCTGAAAAATCCTGGCCAGACTTTTTAAAGCTCGCCAACCGGCATTAAGGCCAAAATTATTACAATGAGTTCTATATTGTCGTGTTGCAAAAAAACAAGGCATATTTTGATATAACATTTATTCAATTAAAAGATAGATGGGTGTAAATTATTATTATCGACTTTACTTTTGACTGGTATATTGTAATTCGGATCTCAGACTATATGAACTTTTTGACACACTACTGCGGCTAACGCCATACATATCGTCTATGATATATAGGTTTTGTGCCCTGATCGGACGAGTGTGCTAACATTTAATTACAAATTGACTAACGACTGTTATTACCTGACCTACACTAATTCTAAATATCAGACTACATGCTATCTTTAACACATAAAAACAAATTAAGTTTGTATAAGCACGAGTTGATATTAGCTACTAGGTACTAGCTATTGGTATCCATTATATTTAAATATGTAATTCACTAATATGCATGAAAATATTAATTAAAAATGATGATCAGTTGCTTTTCAGTCAAGGAAAACATCGTGACGAAACACCCCTAAGAGGTAACATAAAAATATCAAGGCTGTGTAAAGTTGACAAGTTCGCACTTGACCAACGCGGTAGAATTTGACCTAAATCCTTCTTCTGTAAAAGGAACACAGTAATGGATCATAATGATAATGATGAAAGATGTAATTTACAACTATTACGAAAAAATAGCGGCTTGTGTATATGACTTTTTATCGCAAATTTTGCCATCGCAGAGATCTTAATCGTGAAATATAACACATGTATACGAGTATATTAAATAGATTTATTGTGTTAATGGTTCGTAATCTAAACAAGGTTAGCTGATGAATTATGAAATATTTCTTCATCTTAATTCTCAGTTAAGTAGGTAAATCTTTTTCGTTATAATATTGAGTACAAAATGGAAATACTTTTTTATATAACTCTTATCTTATGTATACGGAAGGTAGCAAGAAATAGCCAGTTACTTTAATAGTTATAAAATAGGACTATGAAAACGATTTACATACCTGGAAATATGTAAATTGTATCAGATAATACGATTTGTACCTGTCCTACTTGGAAAGATACAGAAACAATATAAAAAGTTATATAGACTCGTACTACGGATTTACTATGCCATTTTGGATATTTTTTTATAATTATTAAAAATAAAATCCCTCGTTCTCTCAAAGTTTCATTAAAGTCTGTTGAGCTGTTTTGAATTTTTTATATACATGGGTATTATAAAGATTAGATAAAAAATATTTACATAGCTAGATAATTAGAGATTAAACGAACTTACCTTAAGTGAAGTTCTATCCTAATTAAACGAAGGCTTCGTCCGAGGAGATTAGCATATACACATGTAGTAACGCGTAGCACACGCCATTCCACACTAACTTTGAGATTTTTTTTTTTGAGGGTGTATCAATATACCTGTCAGATTGTACCCGCAAGTTAGTTCATTTAGTTTAGAGTGTAGTCCGTCTTGTAAATATTTTACGATTTATAAGGGAGAGAATACGAAAGGGTGGGTGGGTTGCTAATCTCCTCGGACGAAGCCTTCGTATAATTAGGATAGAACTTCACTTAAGGTAAGTTCGTTTAATCTCTAATTATACTTCACATGCTTCGTCCTCAGAGATTAGCATATACACATGTAGACCTTTAGAGAATATACATCGTAAAATATTGTAAATATAACTGATATTTAATCAGTTTCTTCATAAAATAATCAAAAACAAGGTTTTTACAGTTGAGTGTAACTCTTATAATGTGAAGACAATTAATGTTATCGTAGGTAATAATATAATTTGAGTACAATTTTTATATAGTAGCTATTTTATGCTATTTATAATAGTCATACCAAAAAATCATCAGCATTATTATTAATTGGCCTATTATAGAACTTGGCGAAAGTATTGGACTATGAGGTCCAACCTGCAGTCCTTCTAATAGTGTCAATGTTGATATCTCCCCTGTGGGCAGCAGACGTGGCAGCATGCCGCGCGCTATGCGCAGTGAACGTAGAAGTGTCGATTCCACGATTATTTCAATAGTATTCTTAATCCAACGCGAAAGAGTTTGAGTGCCAACTTTATGAGGCTTTTTGAATAAACAGATTGTCGGAGTTCATCCGAAGATCTCTTGTCTTATCAAGATAAGCTACCATAGCTCTACCTGGACAGATCTCTGTCCTCTCGTTAAAGGATGGAAGAATCAGTAAAGGTTGACTTCTGCCAACACTAGAGGTTTTAATTAAATCAGGAATTTAGATTTAATCTCCGAAGAAAGTACCTCAATATTACAAATCTGTACCTTTGATAAGGTTTGCACTATGTGTGCAGTAACTGAAGCGAAAAGCATTATCAATTTTTTAGTAAGTTGTTTTAATGTTAGACTGATACCGAGGGAGATTTATCTACCTGATACCGAGTGAGACCCAGACTGATATTTCATGATCAAATTGATCGTGTGATGTCTGAAGGAGGTGTCAAGAGTCTCCGAAATCGGCATGTTTGAATGAGGAGAGTTATGAATGTGGAAGAAGCCAGGCAAGTATGCCAGAACCGTGCCGTTTGGCACTCGAGACTTTTCCTACCCCGTTAGGGATTTGGCGCGAAGATGTGTGTATCTTTAGACATTTGTTTGGGAACCATTTAGCAACATCATTAAGTACTAAACTAGGGTCCCACGTTTGGTTATACTTTGGTTGGAGGGGGACGTAAAAGGAGTACTGCCTTAAAAAATCTTTTAAGATTTTTATTACTTTACTGTGCACCTTCTTCATAAAGTTTAGTTAGAAATGACAATATGTTTGAAACAGATACTTCATATAAGTTAAAATTATTCTTCATACAATAAATAAACGACTCTTTATAGCACTTCGTATTGTTTATAAGAGTTATCGGAAAGGGAGTTTTAAAACAATGTCCAGTAATGGAATTGGAATATCTCTTTTTAACATGGCCTCCCGGACAAAAATCCTGCTACACCAGAGTAATCTTGTGACCTATGTGACTGAGACTGAAATGATTTATTAGCTTTTAGAATTAGGTCTTTATTAGTTTTAAGTGTCAACATTTTAGACACCAAAAGGTTCTTTAACAATGGAAACCAGGGTTGAGTTTGTCATAATGGGACAACTACTATACTCTTCGCTTTATCTAAGATAATCTTTCTTAACATCTTAAGGATCATTGTAAAAAGCGGAAAAAACATAAACGTAGAAATTCGACCATGACATAGTGAACGCATTGATTGCATAAGCGTCAGGATCTGTATGCCATGAAATATACGTAGAGCCTTTAGCATTTAATCGACTGGCAACAAAAATCTATATTAGGAAAACCAAATCTATTAACTGTTACAAAAATGCACCGTCAATTGCCATTCAATGTCAGGGTGTGTCCACCTAGACTCTTTGTCTGCTATCACACTGCCTGTTGAACGTATGTAGGAAGCAAATACAAACACTCCTATTTGTTTACACCACAGGTGCTTAGTTACTTTTGTTAAATGTGGAAATTAAATACCTCCCATACGGTTTATATATAGGAGATAGCGGTGGTATTATCGACACAAAAAAATATTTGTTTACTGATAGTCAGTAAATATTTTGAGACCAATGAGTACTACGTTCCTCCGCAGACCACAACAGCCTATTAGCTTTCTGGTCACCACACGCTACCCCCCACCCCGCAGTTGAGGCAGTGCTTAACCCAAAAGGTAGTACATTAAATTCATAAGTAGAATCTTCAATTTTAAATCTTAAATATTTCCGATAGTTTTCATCAACTTTGATTAAAAAATATGCATCTTTTAGGTCGATGGTGCAAAGATCTTTAATAACAAGCTTTAAGGCCGTTTTAAAGTCTTTTATTTTAAAATGACTGTTGTCTTCTAATTTATTTAAAGAATTTTAAGTTTAATATGAAACGCATCGATCCGTTAGGATAGGTTTGGATATTAAGAAGATACTGGACAAATATTGCTCATGAAGCGTTTGGCATTCTACAATGGCTCCTAGAGATATAAGTTATTTATTGCCTGGATGCAATATATTCTTTAAGTATCTGAATATATACGCATATTAGGTACTACTTTCTGCACGGGTACAGAAGTATAGAACAAACATAGAAAGGAACACACATGTGTGTATGTATGTACAGTAAAGAAGGGAATCTTGTACCCTTGTATGTATGAAAGTATTGTACGATCCTTAGTAATAAAGGACCACTGACTGTAAAATAAGGATAATCTATAAGCTAGATTTACCGTTTTTTACTGGCGTTTGTGACTCGTCCGGTGCGGTCCGGTTGATACGACGGCCTCGAAGAAGCGGGAGGCCGACGGCTTGTCGACGTTATCGCAGGCTCCTCGGAGGGCCCGTTAGCCTGCGAAGTTGGCCCGGAGTCTTCCAGTTTAATTACTTGGAAGAGTAGAGGCACCCACTGTGTTGCTTTTTTTTTTTTTTTTTTTTTTTTTGCGGCTTCGGTGCAGAGGGTCTTTATATTGTTCCTGATTTGATTATTGCTAGTGCCAATTCAAGTTCTTAGCATTATTTTCGCCGAAGAGAAGCTTGTCTATTTTTGTACCTTGCAGCTGTTCTTTCAACTGTCGTTTAACTGAACTCAGCAGAAATCCTGGTCTAGTGAGAGTGTCAACATACTGACAGTCACATACCATTAAGAATTTAAGCAACGTCGTGTCCGTTTCTTTCGAAGATAATACGCGTGTGATGGCTTCCCCTAGACAGGCGATAGCACAGGTAAGTTGCTTCTCTTTTCCTTCGATGGCCTTGTCTCGTTAGAGTATAATCTGAAATAGGAGCTTTTATCTCTGCGTTCAATTGTGTCGGATCAATCAATTTGCAGTTTTCCGGTGTTAATTAACATTCTTTTAAATCTTTTTTAAGATCTTTCGACAATCGGACCATACCCCAGTGTTGAGGTCTCACTTATAAGTCCTGCTGTATATTTTTGTGTCAGAGAAACAGGAGGGTCACGGGCGACGGGCACCGGCGCGGGCGCGTGGCCCCGTCAAAAATAGTTGGAGCTGAATGCTACCTAATCGGTGGTAACTTTTGTCACGACTAAACGTATAATCTCGGTTTCTTCCGCCCGTGACACACCCGAAGGATTATCTGAGCTCCTATCCTCATTTCGGAGCCAATTCCCGTAATCCTTCTAAACAGCAGATATTCACCTATCCATATGAAATTGTAAGAAACAGTCCCCAGTTATATATAATAACATGTACTGTCCGCAAACAATTTACAAAATCACGCGTTGAAACAGTCCCTCTGTACTGCTCGGTGCGTGCAGGTAGGTATAGGTATCTAATTATATGTAGGTAAATAATCATGCGATCATTTTTGAAAGATAACTAATAATCCTAAAGATTTATTACGAAAATATATAGGTAAGAGACAGTCCCAATGACATTGCACGTACTGTCCGCAAACCTTTGTTATCGATAAGAACAACTAGTGAAGAAACAGTCCCACTGTACTGCTCGCAACACATTTGTTCATATTAATGACTATTCTTTTCTCAATCGGTACCTTATTGTCCTAGCACTTGCGAATGTCTACATTCGCTCAACGGTGACGATGAGTCACTTTCGGTTGTATAAGATTGGTCTTGCCTTCGCCAACACTTGTGTCGATCGGCAATGTAATTTCTTCTCCAACTTCCTGATTTTTCATTCAATTCGGTCCCTGCTATCCTCACGTTTACGCTTATGTAATTTTATAAACACTCACAGCAATCCAAATCACGAATCTGTACGTATTTTCACTGAAAAAGTAATTTAAAGACGCGAGTACGTGCCGGAACGGCGCACACTAGAATTGCGAATGAACTAACTTGCGGGTACAATCTGACAGGTACGTTGAGATACCCTAAAAAAAAAAAAAAAATCTCAACGATAGTGTGGAATGGCATGTGCTACGCGTTACTACATGTGTATATGCTAATCTCTGAGGACGAAGCATGTGAAGTATAATTATTATTATGGTAACTGCTCCCATTCCAGTTTAGCTGCTTGCCTTATTTTAAAGCAGTATATCTTTCGACCATTATAGTTCCATTGCTCGGCAAAATTACGACACAGAAAGAAAAGGATTAAGGATATAAGCAATACGAACCTATTACAAGAGTGATATTTTGCATACACTTTTGAGAAGGTTTCCCATAATGCCCAAAACAATGATTTTCCATTCTACTTTTAACAGTAATATAAATAAAACATTTCACTAGATTTGGTATCCTTAACTAATTTTTAATGGTTTGTAAGTTAGTTGGACTGGGCATTATTAAACACTTTTATACGTGTATATTATACGTATATCTTGTATTTACTTGCGGCAAAATTAACTGACTCAAAAAATACACATCATATTTATAGCAATAAAATCATCTATCTAATAAAATAAAGGAAATAAGTAGCAAACATTTATTTAAAAATTAATTTAGAAAATATTTGAATGATACCTAGTTGTTTCTATAAAAATAATTGATACGAAATGTCATGTTATAAATTAAAAAGTAAATCTTTCACCAGAACTTTATTTTTTTTTATCAAGAGTGCGTTTCACGTTAAAAATATTAAAAAATATCGTGCTGAAACATAAAGCGTTCTCAATGTCAGTATTTCAGAACCAGTAACAAAGAGATAAATTGCTTTCAAATATTTCAGTTACTTTCTGCACGTACCGAAGTGTCGTGAAACAGCTGAAACCAGTGAAATAACAACGACGTTTGTGTTGAGGCAAATAACAAACTAACCGTTGTCTGCGTGTACGTTTCATAACTTTGCAGCGTGACTTTTTTAGGGTCCCGTATTCAAAAGGACCCTTAATCGAGACCTACGATGTTCATGTATTTGTCAGGTGCTAGAAAACGTGCAGCTCGACAAGTAGCATCGCCACCCTCATAATCTTTCGTAAAGCAATTCTTGCGTTCCGGTTTGGAGAGGCGTGGTTGCCGGCTACTCTAACGAACGAAGCGAAAATCTTAGTCCTCAGGGGTAACAACACATCTGTGATCGTTCTCAGGAACATTAAAATCGTACTTGGGAATGATTACTAATGTCCATAGGCGGCAAAGACCATTTACCATCAAGTGGACTGCATGCTTGTTTGTTACCTTTATTCTGTAAACAAAACCCAGTTGAAAATATTAAAAATTGTCGTGGTGAAACATAAAGCGTTCTCGATGTCAGTATATCAGAACCAGTAACAAAGAGATAAATTGCTTTCAAATATTATAGTTACTTTCTGCACGTACCGAAGTTTTTTTTTTTTTTTTTAATCGTGTAAAGGTAGCAAACGAGCATGGTAAGTGGCCACTGCCGCCCATGGACATCAGTAACCATTCTCAAGTACGATTGAGTCATACCTAAGTTTGATCA
>DWNR01001048.1:0-16398 GCA_018250455.1 Polygonus leo
CCTTAAACATCTCACGTAAATAATGGACGCCCCGTTACCGATTGATTCGAATAGGCAGTTTCTTTTTATATTTAAACAAATTATGATTAAGGCCCTGGGGTGGCTTTATACAATTTTTTAATACAAATTTTGTTTAAGGCATTTAATTTTAATTTTAACTTTTTACATCTTATTGCGTGTTTACTGCCATCACCAAGAAAGTATTTAAGGAGAATATTGAAATAAGAGTACTGTAGTAAAGTATGCTAAAAATTTTTAAAGACCACTGCAGACAACGTCACTCATAACTTAAAGTACAAAAGTCGTTCTGAAAGCCATTAGCAAAGAAAAACTTTTTTATTTTTTATATTTATATATAATCATCTGTATATATAAAATACAATACTGATTAACTGACTGACATATCAGCACACAGCCGAAACTACTGTACCTAGAGACTTGAAATTTGGTACATGGGTTCGTTTCATGATGTAAGTGAGCACTAAGAAAGGATTTTTTGAAATTCTAACCCCAAGGGGTGTTTGACTTCTATGCGGACGAAGTCGCTGGCAAAAGCTAGTTTTATATAAAGCTGACGCTTGAACAGTACTCACGCCAACACAATTATACTATTTAACATGTTAAAAAAAATCTAGCATACTGTAGTACTTACCGTGTATGTATGTACTTACCGTGATATCCAATTTACGTAGGAATAGGTTCAATTGAACACGTATACGAAATACATTTAGTAAACATGATGTACTCGTCAGGTTTAGGTTTACTGTTGCCATGTGGTAGAACTAAAGTACTACGACCGGGGAGGTACCACCGCCACTTTCATAATCCTCCTTGACGCAATTTTTATGTTTAGGCTTAGAGACGCGTTGCCGGCTATACTTACAAACGAGGCGAACATCTTAGCCCTCAAGAGTAACATCGCATCTGTGATCAATCTCAGGTACGATTCAGTCGTACTTAGAGATTAGCTACTAATGTCCATGGGCGGCAGTGACCGCTTCCCATCAGGTGGATTGCATGCTCGTTTGCTGTCTTTATACGATAAAACATGTTTTCAGAATCTTGTGGATGTCGAGACACGCGTTTTGGAATTGAGGTTGGATCATAATCATCTGGTAAACCTCGGAGGCGCTTTGATGGGTCTGCACGGTCTAATGACGTTAAACCTCAGCCATAATCAGATCCAGCAAATTTCTCCCGACGACCTCATTGGATTAGACGATCTCAGAGTTCTGGATGTGTCTTATAATCATATTACGTCACTGGAAGAAACGTCTAAGGTTTGTTCGTCGTCCCGATGGAGACGCTTGCGTGCTATTGCGAGATCATTAGTTTTATGTCTTGAACTTCGGCTATTGCGATACTGATCCCCAAAAAATTAAAAAAATATTAATAATTACTTCTTCTATTCCTTATGTTCAAATTGTACAATTAAATTAATGTTTAACTCGATATTATACTATCATAAATAGGTGATTCGGCTTTTATCGGCACGACCATTTGACCCTTATTAGCGCTGTCACTTATGCTCCCTTCTGTCTGTGATATGTGAGACATTATATTTTTGATTTTGTTTCCAGACCTTTTTACCTTCGTTGCGTGAACTGTATGCACACCACAATAATATATCTGTGCTGGATAAGGACTTCCACGGGCTACCATCCCTTTGCACCGCAGACCTATCCTACAATAAGATTCAGTCTGTAAACTATGAACTAGTGTCTAAATCACGGTGTACGATAAACGGAGTACCTAGCATCCTGAAGATTTCACTTCAAGGTTGGTTCTTTATACGAATCTTATACACAACATGATAAATGACGACATGATACCCTCTTTTCTTAATGTGCCATTGCAAGTCACAAGAGAGTTGTCTTCAAAATGCATGTCATGATCGGGCTAAATATAAACGTCCATGAGAAAGTATTGTTGTGGATATATCGAGCTGTAGCGCGAATTGATATCTTAGCTGACTATAAACTTATTGTTATCGTAGCTGCCAATGCGATTGCTTGTTTTCCAGACTGATAGTGTGTTTATTATGATTGCCAGTGGTATGCCGTTTTCTCTGCCTTTAGTTGAAATATTTATATTTGTTTTATTGTATTTGTAAACTTTGTTATACTCAAATAAAAGCCGTTGCATACTAAGCTGCTAGTGCAATATATCTGTCTTTGCATTTTTGTGAACATTATAATACTTATGACAAACACATTTTAAAACAAACATAAAACTGCAGCGTCTAGTGTGACAGTGTGCCCGCCTAATACGGAGGCGTTCTTTGCAGATAATCCTGTATTGTGCGATGATCGCTTATACGAGCTGATGACCGTGCTGGAGAATCTGAACGCTCGGGTGAGCGGGGAATCCACGTGCGTCGCGACGCAGACCACCGCGCCGGTTCTCATGCGAGCCCTCAACGACGTGGTGCCCGACGCGCCCGTGATCGTTGTAACGCATATGGGGACTGGCGTGCGTGTGCTGGAGGGACGGGAGAACCTGCTGCCGCCGGCGCAGCTCACGTACAGGCGTGTCGGCGCTCTCATCGGGCACATGCTGCCGGAGCGCGAGGACGGACTCCCGGTCCTGGTGGAGCCGCCCGTCACGCTCCCGCCCGGCACCAACGTGGTGGTCAAGTGGCCGGACGAACGGAGAGATCAGTCGCATCCCTTGGCCGAACTTCGCGAACTGAACTCGACGCCGCAGTGAAAGGGCGAACGCCCGGGCGCCGCGCACCGACGCCGACGAACTGAGTGCTTCGCCTTAGAAAATATACTGCCTTCGATTAGACTAGGGCAGAGTGACTTCTGATTCGGCCGCGTGCACGGAATGTTCTCGTCATTAAATCCCGCGATGTAAATAAAATCCATTACGTACCTATCTAGAGGGTCTACTCTGTACGTCGACGAAGTTTCGGATTCTGCCGAAGTGAAACGAATAAGGATCCGATAAAACAACTGTCAATTTAACTTTTTAGATGGTTTAATTTCATACGGAGGATGTAGTCGTTATATGTAAAATGTTTTTAATTTTTCTGTCAGGTTGCGTCGAAACATGTTTTACTAGCTGTGCCTGCGGCTCCGGCCGCGTCGAATTCGGACCGCGTTCATATTATATTATATAATTCTGAAATAAAAGAAGCTTTAGTTGCTCCTTATTTCATCAGCTATCTGCCAGTTAAAGTCCCGTCAAAATCGGTCCAGCCGTTCCAGAGATTAGCCGGAACAAACAGACAGACACACAAAAATTGTAAAAAATGTTATTTTGGTATATGCATGCGCTTACTAAAAAGCGGTTATTTTTATATTACAAAAAAACACTCCAATTTTATTTATATGTATAGATAGCTTTAGGAAACGCCTAAAACTTCGGTGAAAACTAGAAATTTCGTGCGTACAGAGTGGAGTCCTAGACTCGGGCAACCTTCGGGCGGTCGCCGCCCGAGTACCTACATATTAAGTTTACTAAATAGCGTAGAAACGAACGTGTAGATAATTATTGATAACTTCGATGTCAGTTTGAGTGAATGTGTAACCGACGCGACATAATGTTGTTAGAAGAATCGACTCAATTCGACCATAATTTCATTATTAGTATAAATGCCACAGCGAAGATTATGTAGCGTCTAATATTATTATAAATAAAACGTAGCTAACGACGCACTCTCGGACCTAAATCTCACGACCAAGTGGAACATAATGATGTTGTACCTAAAATAACTTATATAACGTAACATTAATTTTAACTATAGTTATTAGAGTAATTTATATTGGCGATTAACATCAGGGACAATGTATTACTGCTGGAGATATTTTACGGGGTGAGGGATAGTTCATCGTAATTTGTAAACCATATGAGTGTCCGCTATGTAGGTGTGGAGATCGTGGTAATGTGGTGATGTGACCTGGTGGGCACAATGTGACAATATCTGCATTTGCCACTGTAAGGAGATAAAATATCGAATGTAGTTGTTGTTTCGAATAAATAATATTTTTGAAAACGTCTTCCTTATTTTGTCCTGGTACGTCATCCAATATTAGTAATCTTAAAATATAAGATTCTCGTGTCATTATGCCTCTCGATTTGGTAATTTTTTAAGATGAATATCTTCAAAACTACGAAATTGGTTTAGTAAGATTTGGCACATACTTATTTTTTTATCGTAAAAAGATAGCCAACGAGTATGCAGTCCACCTGATGGTTAGTGTTCACTGCCGCCCATGGACACAAGTAATCATCCCCAAGTACGATTGAATCATACCTGAATTCGATCACAGATGCGTTGCTACCCCTGGGGACTAAGATGTACGCCGCATATATAAGTATAGTCGGCAACCACGCAACACAAATCTTAGATTGCAAAAAACAAAACCATTAAATGAATAAAGTATACCTACACATATATTAGTATACAAACACATAAATTACATAGTAGTTATATTAATTTTTATAGAATTTTTTGGAGAGGCGTGGTTGCCGGCTATACATAAGCACGAGGCGAACATCTTAGTCCTCAAGGGTAGCAACCACAGATATATTAATATATCTGCGGTAGCAACGCATCTGTGGTCAACCTCAAGTACGATTTAATCATACTCGGGGATGATCACTAACATCCACGGACGGCAGTGTCCACTTACCATCAGGTGGACTGTATGCTCATTTGCTACCTTAAAACAATAAAAAAAAGTTATTCGAGTCGGATCCCCAAAACTGATACCGATACCCCAATACTGATCCACTAGTGAATCAGTTTTATTTTAATTTCATTTTTTATTCAGGTCTGAGCCCCACGTTTATAATTTTACTATAGATATATATCAGAACAAGTCCACCACAACATATAAAGTCTAAAATAACGTGTGGTGTCGAATGCAAAGCATAAGCATAGTAAAAACTTATAATCATCGCGATAACTCACTTTTAAGTTATTTATAAAAAAGTATAGTTAATTTCGCAAGAGGCAAGAATCTGATCGATCAATGTAATTAATATGAATGGTCCGTGTTGATTTTAAGGTTTGGACCCACTTGGTATCAATAGGACCCTTTAAATAACCCTACCTATAACTAAGACCGAGCAATAGTTGCTACAGCAATAAATAAGTTTAAAATAAGAGAGAGAATAAAAAAAACTCCCCTTTCAATAAATGCTTATATTTCCAGACACTAGAAATTTCCACTAAATTTTTATGTAGATTTGTAATACGCAGTAAAGAAATAATTATAGTTACTTTTAGAAACTTTGGATACGGACACAACATTTGGAAACGGAACCCTAGAAAAGTTAATAGCAATAAATAAAAAGTATTGCTCGGTTATATACATACTTGCAACAAGTTATGTGAATAAGAGCTTGCATACCGCACTTTTCAAAATAAAGCACTCATGAAGATATTGCAAAGAGCAGTTTAGTTGCTACGCTTAGAGGTTCCTAATATCATTAATAGTGACGACACAATCGAAATTCAAAAGTTCTATTCCTTTTAGCCTTTACGTCATTAAAATAATACAATACCTAATTTAATGCAAAGTATAAAGCGATACTCTCCTACTAAATTTTAAATGCATCTTAAAGCGCCTGATTGTTTATCTATAGCAACGTTTGTAACGTACGTACAACGGGCGGCCAGGGGCAGCCATAAATATATATCTTTATCTTCATGTATAAAAATCTCTTGTCACGGTTTAAATAAAATTTAGCACAGATGGATAATTTTATTCAATTTAAAATATAGGCTATATTTTATTTTGACAAATGTCGTCTTTTTATTACAAATTGACAAGTTACTGGCAGGAGAACGTCTGCCAGGTCAGCTAGTGTATACAATACCTAAAATTGGTGGTAGAGGGTTGAAAATTTAGGGTTATATTTTTTTGTATTATTTGATGTCAAATTATAAAAAATAAATAATAAATGTTGTTAAAAAATAAAAACCAAATTCAGGATAAGTATAAGGCCACTCTTATACTGAAATTTACCACCCACCTAGGGATATAAAATTTATTGGCTATGACCTATTATCAGACCTAAAAAATTATTAAAACCGGTCAAGCGGTAGGATTTCAGGACAACAAACAATGTAATACGAGATTTTTACGATAGACATTTTGACTATCTTTAGAAATGAAAAAAGGAAGTCTGTGAACGTCTTTCACTTCAATAAATGCCAATTCTGTAAACCATAAATAGGTACACTTATAAACTGACGTAAACATTTAGGTCTGACCTTTTTTAGTCGTCAGATAGGAATGTAGTTGTAGGCTTGTAGGTAATTGTCTATAAATTTCTTTAAAAAATAAATATAATAATAATAATATTTTCTTTAAAAAACTTATTTAAGAAAGAAGTTTTTTTAACTTAAGAATTTAAAGTGTAGATGTAAAATTCTGTAATTTTGAAATTACTTTCACTCTCTTTTTTAACCCCTGAGGTTAACATAGAAAGTCAAAGTAATAAGAGTTTATAAATAAATAAAATGAAATGAAACCAAAAAGCGTGGTTAACATGAATACAACATGAATTTGTTTCTGAATTGAAAAAATAAAATATATTCGTGAAACATAAATTATATCTTCCTTAAAAACGGCTGCATCTGGATGTGATATTCTAATTTTATAAAACATACGCCTAATGAATAATGATACGCCTATTGGTGTTGTGTAAAGAAATTCTTCATTAGATCCTTCCTAGAAACTTCATCAAAAAATAAAAAAAAGCAACGAATATTTGAAATCAGAGTAAAATCAATATCACTACACAATTTATCGTTAAGAAAAGTCCGGACGAATTTGTTAATTTAAAAAAAAATGTAAGTTATATTGTTCCCGCCAATTCAGCAGTCACTGAGAGAGTATTTTCAGTGAAATTTAAGTCGCGGGAGTCTTTTCAGAGTAATTCAAGTCGCGGGAGGAGAGGAATAGGGGTTCATTGAAATTAAAACCGAGCTCCTGATCTATGTAAGATCTAAACTTAATAAACCAATACTACATACATTTCCACCACGCAGTTGCAAGGAGCGACCATCCCTGCCCTCAGGGGCTGCAACGCTTGAGGCAAATTATACCCGTTTACCACTATTGCTCGCGGGCAGTCTAGCTGATGAAACAGTTACAGTATAGATGTATGTTTAAGTGGCTGCCCGCGGCTACACGTGTGGAACAATACTACTCTACTACTCATAGTTTACTTCGACCTTTTAGCCAGTGTATCAAAATAAAACATACACCAGCTTTTTAGCTAGACCACAAGCAACACAACCTCGAAAACAAGATAGGCCAACGTCTATCGGGTCAGCTCGTTTTATGTTTAACAAAATGTTCTGTTTCGTTATAATCGGCTTAAACCTTATAACTTAGAAAAAAATAAGGAACAAGTCTTAAAACAGAAAGACAAAAATTCTTTGATTTTATCCTTTACAATTAGAGTATACAATAATTACAAAACTGTACCCATGAAATATGTTTCTTTACACGGAATTTTACTCGTTAAATATTTTATTCTCATAATTAAAATCGTAAAATTAGTGTTGTCTATTCCGGAGTATGTCTACGTCTTACTCTCCGCTTCTTCTCCATAGTAATAATACATTGCGAAGCAGTGTTAATAAACTTAAGTCTGTTTAAGTTTGCGTAGCGAAATATTCTACGTGTATGGTTAAAATACTGTCAAATTGTGATAAATTTTGCAATTTAATAGAATTTGTACCATAAATAAATTATTTCAATTCATCTATATTGTATGTAATTATGTAGATACAGAAAATATGCATAAATGGGTGCACTAATTAGCGCTCCAACACACTAACTATATACATCATAACATCCAGCACTCCGGCACACCATAGCACAAGCACACGGAGCAAGATTTATAGCAACAGCAGATGGGAGAGAAAAGGATAAACATTGTTTGTAGCCTGGTATTCAAAATTGTTAGTGGGTGGAGCTTGCCCTACAAATACAGCATAGCTTTACAAACCAGGACTCCAACCTAGGGTAGGTTGCATTAAGTTGGCACTTATTTTTTAAATACTTATAACTAATATTTCAGGTTTTGGTTTTACGGTAGTAAGGCTACCAACGAGATCCTATTAGGTACTAGGATCGCAGTAATTCGCAGCTCGCCCGTTTGTTCGTTTGTTCGTCCGATCGTCTGTCGCAGGGCTATAAGTCGTAAACTCTAATTGTTGTAGCCGTTGTCGTAACACATATTTTGTGAAAATTTCAAGTTCAACGATTCAAAAGATAATGTAAAACCCCCCAGGTACATTGGTATTACAGTCGAACGGATTGCCAACTTTGTAGTCCAAATAGATAGGTATGTACTGGTGGTGAACACTGTTAGAACGGACCACGACAAGTTCACAATAAAATTATAGCCTAAAAATTAAATGTACTAAAATTAAATTAAAATAAATAATTGTAATCTACTAAAATGAAATGTATTATTTTCTTTTTATTAATATTTCAGTAATTGGGAGAAATAATTAAACGGTGAAAATTTGAAAGTTCAGAAACTAATGTGCGAGTTAACTTTTTGCAAAAGTAGGTTTACTTATGAAAATGTTCTTTCATTTTGAAAACTATATTATTTACGTCCCAATTCATATTTTATAGACTGTCATTATCTTAAATGAATAAATTATTATGTAATTTGAATGGAAAAAACCATAATTCAGAAAAAGCGCCATTTTAAAATAACATTATGGTCGGGTTTAGTCGGGAGTCGGGACGAATGACGAGTCCAACCGATAGACGTCCTTGTCTATGGCGTTTAGTGATACCATAAACTGTTTTCTATTTTCGCAAAATTGGTAGAAAACGATTTATTTATAAAAAAATATAAAGTTGTAGAAAATAAACTAAAGAAAAGTGGAAACCTTTATTTAAGATCGTACCATAAAGGAAATATGATTAACTTAATCTCGAAAAATGATCGATGTACTTAAAGCAATACTAACTTGAATATTGTACGCATAAAAGTTGTGAACGGTTAAGTAAAACAATCGTTTTAGAAATACTAATAAACACCTGCTCCTTGGTGGAAATGAGCGTGATTGTGATATCGCTCGAGTTAAACCATGTAACTATTACTATTAATACAATAGATAATATATTTGTATTTTATAGAGACTGCTTGAAAATAAACCCTGAAAATAAGTATGCACATGATTTACGAAAATATTTTTTTAAGAGACGATAACGTTCATAACAATTGTTACATTAATTATATGTCAAATTAAATTTAATATATTTATTTGAATTTTATTCACATGATAATTTTTCGTTAATATTGCTCAATATTTTTGTTCCACTTAATGGTTTCAAATTTATATTTGAACTTTAGTAGATTTTAGAAATCGTAGGCTGGCATCCCTTTGGTTGTCGTTGCGTTGTGCGGAATAATGCTAAATATCAGAGCGTATTTTATTTATCGTCACTTTGATTCTGGTCTTCCTCGGAGTTGGAAGTGCAAATAGCTACAGCAGACCAGAATCCGCGAATAATTAAAGTTAAATTCCGTTTCGGTGAAATGTTTCTTGTGCACGAGTAATTGTATCGTGAACCAAGATGGAACAATCAGAGGGCTCGAATGATATTTCTCCGGACCAGGCCGTCCTAGACCTGTACGACAACTCGCCGGATTCTCTAAGCAAGCAATGCATGGAGTACATCGCCAGCAACCTTAACACCATCTCCACCGTGAACCCATCGAACCGCTGGCGAAAGGTGAAAGAGGACATCATCATCCCGGCCGAGCTGTGCGAACGGTTCCTGCAAGTTTACCAGCGGAAGAACAGGGTGAACGACAACGTCGCAAGCATGTTCCGGGACAAGACCCGTACGCGGCTGGAGGCGCTGCGGCTGAAGAACGCGCGGGTCACCGACCGCGGGCTGCAGGCGCTGATGGAGCACAAGCCACGCGAAGTGGAGCTCATCCAGTGCGACTACCTGTCGCTGCGCAGCATGGACATCATCAACCAGCACGCGGACAACCTCGTGTCCCTCAAGTTCGGGCCGCTGTCGTACGTGCAGGTGCAGGACGAAGACTTCATGCGCCACAAGGACCAGGTGATCGCCGCGCCGAAGCTCCGCCGGCTCACCGTGCAGTGCCGTGGCCTGTCCATCTTTCCCCTCCTGTTTCTGCGCCCCAGCA
Source organism: Polygonus leo (assembly GCA_018250455.1). Lineage (NCBI taxonomy): Eukaryota > Metazoa > Arthropoda > Insecta > Lepidoptera > Hesperiidae > Polygonus > Polygonus leo. The sequence continues at coordinate 10,156 of DWNR01001048.1, forward strand.
CGCTCAACCAGCTCACTCATCTTGACCTCTCCGAGTACTCCGGCGTGGGATCTCTCTGGGCTCTCTACGATTTGAACAATTTAAAGTCGCTCGTTTTGCACTCCGTGGCATGGTCCCCCGAGCTAATAGCATGGGTCACGACTCTAAAGACTCTCGTGCACCTAGACCTGTCACAGGCTAACGACAGACAGGGAAAGTACACCAGTCCAAATAGGGTCCTCGCAAAGATTGTGACGAGCTTGCCCTTGTTGGAGTCGCTGGATATATCTGGAACCAACTTGGCTGGGAGCGGAGCGGCAGCTGTGATGACTGTGAATGAGGGAACCTCAGAGAGCATAGAAGTCCGCTGCGATATCCCTGGGCTAGTGAGCCGTGTGAAGAAACCACTTGAATTTCTCGGGCTGTATGGCACCCAGCACGGCGCTTGCAAGAGATTTGATATCCCAGCTAAAATTGTAAGTATATTTCAAAATTTGTTATAACCAAATTCTTCATTATTTTACCCTCACATTATCTGTTTAATCGTTTCGGATAAATTTTTCTGTATGTCTTGTTATGATAGTAATTAATTTTTTGAAACATATTTCCAGGTGATGAATAAATTTACCTGTTTTCATATTTAATATCATATTTTACAACACAAATACTTCTTATGTGTTGTTATAGTGTAAATAAAAGTTTGTTTGTTTGCTGCAATAACAATATTGTATGTTACACACACACACACACACACACATACACCCACATCTTCACGCCAAATACCTAACGGGGTAGGCAGAGAGTATCAAATACCAAATGGTACGGTTCTGACTTACTTGCCTAGCTTCTTCCACTTTCATAACTCTCCTCATACAAACACGCCAATTGTAATTGTATGTTACAAATTTAGAAAATAAATAAACTACATTTCTTGGTCATTGAGTTTCAAATGTCGGTTTAGGAGGTGTGTATATTTAACATTTATGAAAAAATTATGTTTGCAAGCGCAGTTTAAATTGAAAGTGTTCGACAAAATAAAATAAATACCTAATTCTTTGTTATACTAGTAGAAATATCTTTATGTACAAACTTTTTTAATTTTGGGAAAAGAATTTTATGATTGTTATTCACAAATTAAAGTGGATTATGTGAGTATTCATCATTGTTTTCCTGTGTAGCAAGTTCCATACCTTTTTTCTATATAGAAGAAGACTCAAAGTAGTCTTTCAAAGGGGTTCGCTTGATCAGTCATCTAATCGGTTCCGAGTTCCACTACTGTCTAAACATTCTTCTAAACAATGAAATTAGTTCTGGGTATCCACACTATAAATGTATTTCTATCTTTATAGTATTTTTATCTGTTTGGATTGGTGCAGCGCACTTACTACTATTTTTTATCAGTACTTTTTTATGGACAGATTGAGACTAAATATTCAAGATATGCTTTATAATATTGCCAATAAAATGTCCATATTGAGAAAGAAAATCTATAGGAAGCTAACAAACTATGTGTATAATCTCATTTTTGTACCTCGATAACTTAGTATTATGAATTACTATTGTGAACATAAAGCACAATTATCCTTTTATCCCATGTAATACGTACACACTTGTGATAGGTACAATACGGCTAATTAGTTTGGTGATGATGAACAATATACATTCATATAAGTTGTATATGTTTAAATGATATAACTATGGTAACTCTCGTTTTTCTTACTGTAATTTGTGTTTGGGATGAATGGGTGGAGTCAGACAAAAATATGCTGTTCTTATAGGACATTCAAATTAAAGTTACAGGGATTTAGAGTTGGTTACAGTATGGAATTGAATTGTTATCTTCGATTGACATTTAATGTCTCGTAATATCCTGGTATGGTATAAAACTACTAATCATATACCAGCAGTTATAATGTCTGCTTGTGTAGTAGATTATTTTCTTCACTTCGAAGACCAGTTTAAATTGGTCTTCGAAGTGAAGAAAATAATCTACTACAGTACAAAAATGAATATCCTTGATCATTTTCTTAAAACAAGTAATTTTTACCTTCTCTGGCTTTCCTATTAAATACTTACTTACTTACTGCGCTGCACTATGTCTGACACTAATAAGAGGGAGGATGAAATTAATATCCATATAGTTAAAGTACTAAGATGTACAGCCGTGCAGGGCTTTTGGTGTGTGTTGGTGTCCAAGTTTCCTATTAAATGATATAGGTAATATCAATTACAGGTAATTCTTGTTTAAATAATTTAGACTGTTTCACTTTAATAATATGTTTGGTCGAACAAATTTTATACAACTTCTTTCAAACGTAATTAAGTATTGATAGATAAATTAACCAAACTTAACAGATAGTTGTATGAGGCGGAATAATTGTCGTGTCGCATCAGGAGGGGCCACATCAACTTTATTAGATAGTCGCAACGGGGAACAACGATTGTTGTGTTGCATCGGGTGAGGCCACAGCAAGTTTATTAGATAGTCGCAACGGGGAACAACGATTGTTATGTTGCATCGGGTGAGGCCACAGCAAGTTTATTAGATAGTCGCAACGGGGAACAACGATTGTCGTGTCGCATCGGGAGGGTCCACATCAACTTTATTAGATAGTCGCAACCGGGAACAACGATTGTCGTGTTGCATCAGGAGTGGCCACAGTAACTTTGTAAGATAGCGGCACGGGGTAGAAAAACGATTGTCGTGTCGCATCGGGTGGGGCCACAGCAACAACGATTGTCGTGTCGAATCGAGTGGGGTCACAGCAACATTTTTAAATAGTCGCATCGGGTGGGGCTACAACAACTTTGTTGAATAGTGGCACCGGGTAGACCAACGATTGTCAGCAGCTTTGTTGGATAGTTGAGTGGGGTGGAACAACGACTGTCGTGTCGCATCGACTGGTGGCACAGTAACTTTATCAGATGTCGCATCGGGTAGAACAACGATTGTCGTGTCGCATTGGTTAGGGCTGCTGCAAAAGTGTGGGATAGTCGCATCAGGGGAACAACAGTTGTCCTTACGCACCAGAGGAGCTCGTAGTTATCGTGTTGCATTATGCAATTTACGTTTTGATTTGCAACAACTATTGTCGTTACATCGGGAAGGTTGATAGCATATGATTGCCCATCAGGCATTGCCTCGTACAACAGTTTGTCGGTTATTTTCAAATGTTGAAATCATAGTGATATGACATAACCAACTGAGTTTTGGAGTGGTTTTATAATCAAAGGTGTCTCGAGAGAGGATTGGTAGTAATATCCAGAAATATTTGCATTGAAAGGGTGGCGATATTCAACGTTGACGCGCATTTTATCGCACGCCATTTTGGATGGCACTTCATTTGTCGGTTTAAAGTAATGGTTCTGAACTAAGAGAAAAAGTTTTCAATGGATCATGGCTGATGCTTTCACAGACAATGAATTAAGAAACACTGTTTCAAAAAAGACATAGACCATCGATGTCAGTCAAGAAGAGCCGATCCATGAAATTAGACAAGGGTGAACAATAATTTTAGTCTAATAGGGGTGTGTTTTATTTACTTGATGCTGACTTAGTTATACAATATAACATTGTTATGTTAGTACGTAAGAAATTTCGTGTTACATTAAGTGAGTTGTACTTTTTTATTGTAGATCACCGGGGACGCCAACGAGGAGCAGATCTTAACTGCGGCGCTTGCGTATATGGAGCGTCCGGCGATGCTGACTCGGGTCCTCAATGATCTGTATTACCTCTTCCGATACGAAAACAACGCCTTCGTCGGCCGTGCCCTCGGCATTGTCCTGGATGCTATGGAAAAGCATCTGTCGGAGAAGCACATACAGATATCCGGCAGGTAACTAAGCATAAGTCTTTCAGATGAGGTGCCCTAGGTACTAGTCCTCGAAACGACGATTTTCGAAGTTACGTTAAGGTTTGTATTAGAAATTAAGTTTATCATCGTTTGAACCGTAAAAAAAACATTTAGAGCAGGAGATATCTAAGACACTATAGGCAAAGTTCGACTAGACGTCTTTCGGAGAATTTCAGAGAAGTAGCAGAACGAAGCAGTTTGTAACCGATTGAAATGTTAGATGAACAGTTTTATGCGTGCTCGTTTGAAGTACAACTAGATGGCGTTGTAAGAAATTATATTTTTAAAATAGCCCCTATTGGCACGCCTGTAATATGTTAACATGTGTGCGGCTCCTCAATGATTTGTATTACCTCTTCCAATACGAAAACAACGCCTTTGGCCGTGTCCTCGGCATAGACCTAGATGCTATGGAAAAGCATCTGTCAGAGAAACACATTCAGATAACTGCCAGGTAACTAAGCATAAGTCTTTCAGATGGGGCATTCTGGGTACAAATCCTCGAAACGAAGATTTTCGAAGTTATGTTAAAGTTTGTATTGGAAATTAATTTTATCACCTTATTACCTGTTCAAACCGTGAAGAAACACATTTAGTGCAGACGTCGACGATGTCTGTGAAACTATAGGCAAAGTGCGAGTAGAAGTCTCTCGGAGGATGCCGTAGCAGCAGCAGATGAGATTGTAAGCGATTGGATTGTTTGACGAACTGTTTTATGCGTGCTCGTTTGAAATACCACTAGATTACATTGTACGAAAGTATATTTTTAAAAAAGACCCTATTGACACGCCTGTAACATGAGTGGAGGAATAAGCCAGGTACTAGAATTCGTGTAGTTCGACCTGGGAAGTACCACCGCCACCCTCATAATCCTTCGTGAAGCAATTTATTGTGTTTCGGTTTGGAGTGGCGTGGTTGCCGGCAATACTTAAACACGAGGCGAACATCTTAGTCCTCAGGAGTAGCAACGTCTCTGTGGTCAACCTCGCGTACCATTCGTAGTTGGGGATGATTACTGATGCCCATTGGCGGCAGTGACCGCTTACCATCGGGTGGACAGTATGCTCATTTGTTACCTTCGAATAAAAAAGCAGTGACTATCATTCCGACACGGGGTTGAGGAATCGGAGTCCTAGCTCATAGCTCTGGTTAATTACGATAAAGGAAACATCACAAGCAAACGTTTGGAGTTTGCGTATTAGTATATAATTATCCAGGTGGTAGAACTCATGTATTTCGACCGGGGAGGTACCACAGCCACCGTCCTAATCCTCCGTGAAGCATTTCTGGTGGCAACAAGAGGCGAACATCTCAGCCCTCAGGGGTAGCAACGCATCTATGATCCAACTTAGGTATGATTTAGTTGTGTTTGATTACTGATGTCTATGGGGGCAGTGACCACTTACCATCAGGTGGACTGCATGCTCGTTTGCTACCTTTATAAGATTTTAAAAAATCACTTTCTTAACGTAAAAATGTAAGAAAAGGAAAACCTTCACAACTTTTCCACAAATATACTCAGAGATTTTTGAGAAAAAATCTCAATGGTGAGTTTAATCTACTAATGCGCAGCTGGCCCGCGGTGGATTATGGCCAAAGTCTTCTCATTCAGAGTCGACAATGGATCAATCAGTAAGGGACCTTTCATACATTTTATCACGCTTTTAACAGGGGTTCAAAAAGAGCGACGAGTAACACCTACGCTTCGTGACGTCACAGTTATAAAACTAATTTAAAGTCTAACAAAATATGTTAAAATCTATATTTCGTCGATCTGCGTAGCAAAGGAATTACTGTACCCGCCTGACACATTGGCCTGGGTTCAATTCCCTGGCCCAAAATCTGGATAGTGAATTATACTTCCTATTCTGAGGTTGGTATTGGTACGTATTGGTCTGGAGTGTGTCCTGGACAGCCACGATGCAGGAATCCTGGTGTGGGGCTGCGTGTAATGGTATTGCTATAAAGTTTGTATTTTGTTTGTCATAGTTGGATGTGCCAGTTAACACTATGCCTTGGTTTTTTAACTTCAAGAAGTGGTAGGACTCGTTTAGTTCGACCGGGGACCTCCCCGGTCGAACTAAACGAGGCATTGCTACCTTCTTGTGTTACGCTTTAGAGAGGCGGGGTCTTCCGGCTATACTTATAAATGAGGCGAACATCTTAGTCCTTAGGGGTAGCAATGCATCTGTGATTAAACTTGGGTATGATTTCAACGTTCTTGTGATGATTACTGACGTCCATGAGCGGCAGTTACCATCCATACCATTGGCCTGGGTTCGATTCCCTGGCCCAAAATCTGGATAGTGAATTATACTTCCTATTCTGATGTTGGTATTGGTACGTATTGGTCTGGAGTGTGTCCTGGACAGCCACGATGCAGGAATCCTGGTGTGGGGCTGCGTGT
>DWNR01001049.1:0-16396 GCA_018250455.1 Polygonus leo
GGGAGGTACCACTGCCACCCTCATAATCCTCCGTGAAGCAATTTATTGTGTTTCGGTTTGGAGAGGCGTGGTTGCCGACTATACTTGCAAAACGAGGCGAACATCTTAGTCCTCACGGGTAGTAACGCATTTGTGGTCAACCTTGGATCAATCGTACTTGGGGATGACTATTAATGTCCATGGGCGGCAGGACCACTTACCATCAGGTGGACTGTATGCTCGTTTGCTACCTTTACACAATAAAAAAAAACAAACAGCAAACGAACCTGCTGTCCACTTCTACGTACCAGCTACCTGGTGGTAAGTGGTCACCGCTGCCTATAGACATTTGTACTCAAGTACGATTATCATACTCTGCTCATAAGTACGATTGAACCGCACGTGATGAGGACGGATGAGTTGCTACCCGTAAGGATTAAAATATGTTCGCATCGTCTCTTACACACGATAGATAGCCGGCAACCACGCTTCTTCAGTACCGAATCAAAAGAATTTCTTCACGGAGGATTATGAAGGTGGCAGTGGTAACTTCCCGATATTACACAACTTCTACCATCTAGCTGTTTTTTTGTCTAAATTATTACATGAATAATCTTTTCCTACGATCTATATGTGTAACTATAAAATTATTTAACGATATGCAAGTTATTATTTAACAAGATTATAACTAAAATACATCTCTATGATTGAGCTAGAACAAATCAAAAATTTGCGAAACATAATTTTCAAAAACCCATAATAATTATCACATAGGTATTTAGTAGAGTTTCTTCACGAAAACTCACGAGCGTCTCTACTCTCGCTCGCGGAAGCGCCCCCTCCCCCTAAAATTTTACCTCTCTACCACGTACCTACATACATATTTATTAAGTACCTACCTCTGTCTTATAACGCGAAGTTGCGTAAGTAGTTAGAGCACGCGGGTTTGCTTCTAATGTGAAACTGGTGTAGAGAATAGTAATGAATCTTACATAGACATACCTACACGGTATGCTTATTGTAATTATGTTTTCGTCATCTTATTATACGAAATAGATGACGGAAAAATATTTACTGATGAGAACTTAATTATAATGTATACCTACAACTATGTAAGTATACCTAATGCATTTCTGCTTGTATCATCTTATCTTACGAAATTAGATGACGAAAAATAAAATTACAATACACATACACACTACTACATAAGTACCTAATTCATTTATGTTTTTGTCATCTTATCTTACTAAGATACGAATATGTCTTTATCATCAACTTATATTTATAGGTCGTGGATTACTGCATTCAGGAAGGTGCAACAATTATCTTCTTAATCCGTGGCCAAATCGTTCCTTCGTTTCGGTTCTTGTATTAAATAACAATTCCTGTATTTTATGTGGAGTAATTCTTCTGTTACGTTTAGAGAGGTCGGCCAAACTCAATCGTTAATGTTAGAAATGCATATGAGGTTCACGACTAAGACTTCATATTTGGACGTCATATTTGGTGTTGACTTTAAATGTCTAAACGCATATGAGGTTCACATGAAACACTTCATATTGCACGACATATTTAGTGACTTTAAATTTCTATAGGTTGTCGTACGTGTTAGGGACCATAGAGTTATTATTTTTGTATACTACAAAGCAGAATTTAGTAATAAAATCCTCTTGGGTGTGGAATCTTAAAAAATTACAATCACTTCTTAACGGGTACCTCTTTAAGAAGCGATTGTAATTTTTAAAACAAAATCTACGCGATGCAATAATCTGCAACATATTATGGCATCGAGAAGTTGTTTATAAATGTTTTATGTTTCTTTCGAAGAGGTTGCTGTCACCCTTATGACAAGCGAAAACTATCTCAACGTGTTTTTGTTTTAATTTTAAGTATGATATCAATCATGTGGATGATAACAGTTGTCCATGGGTGACTGTAGCCACTCTCATATTACAAAAAGTCACAATCGCTTCTTACGAATCCTCGAAAATTTCATATGGCTAGATATTAAATAACAGGCACATAAATAGGTATTCTTGGGAGTACACTTGAGTTACCAAGAAACAATAACTCCACACAGTAAGTGGCGGGCATTACCGACTTATAAGTAGTGATTTACAGCAGCACGTGACTGCGAGCGCGGCGCAAGTTCGCGAATAAATCTTTGCCCGCAAACCACTCCTCGCTTACTGACTCCTTGCGCTAGTTAGATAACTAGCTGCTTAACATAGACTATAAATGAAATTACTATAGAAAATACTAAGAGATAAAATAATCGCAAAGCAGTTTCTTATAATAGTTTTTATTTCGGTCGGCAAAGTACAATTACCACTCACACTTAAGAACGGGGTGAGCATCTCAACTTTCATGGGTAACTTGATTTTTACCCATTACTGACTACTTGCCCATTACCCGTTACTAACTCGTTATGCTAGTTAGATAACTAGCTGCTTCACTAAGAGAGGTATATACTATAAATAAAATCTTTATGTTATTACAGCTTTCAGTCCGCGATCTAGTACTTAAACTGCACTCAAGATCAATCTCAGTTTTGAGTTCACTTTATTAAGACGGTCCTCAGGAACCAAACCTAGAAAATTATATTAAGTACATACCTACACCAAATTTTGATTAATTTTAAAATTTACCACCAGTTCAAATCTATACATAATGCGCTTGGGATTGATCATCTGGCATACCTACTTGCGCCCCGTAGCAGTTTTTTTAAAACCAATCTTTATTTCAGACTGAGACGTTGCGCTGAGACGCTGAGACTGAACTGCTGACACGTTGCGCTAATTAGATAACTAGCAGCGTAACTAATTACTGGCATCCTCTGCTTAAGAGATGGTTAAACCACAACATGGACACAGATGGTAGATGGCAAGTGTCACGCATGTATTTTTTATCGAATGAAACACAATGGTCACTGCCGCCTAATGACGTTAGTTATCATTCCCAAGTTCGATTAAGTCGCACGTGAGTTTGACCACGAATGCGTTGCTACACTTGAGGACTAAGATGGTTGCCTCGTCCGTGGTAAAACTGTTATAGTGTAAAGGTAGCAAATGCGTCTGCTATCCACCTTATGACCTTATGTCATAAGCTACCCCATGTACGTCTGTATCGTGCCTGAGGTTGACCTCCAAATGCGTTGATAGGTACATGCCGACTGCGTACTACAATTTTTGCCTCGAAAGTAAGTGTAGCCAGGAACCAACTATAATTTAGTTTAGTTTATAGTTTTTTTTTTTTGGTTATTCTGAGCTAAATCCAAAAGTTTTTATTCATCGTAAGGTATATGAATTACACTAATTTGTTTTAAGAGTATGACTATTAGAATGTTAATTTCAACAAGAAAAAAACCTATAAAAGTCTAACTTAAACAGGCAACCACCTCATTCCTAAAGCGTAATAACGTATTTGTGACTATTTTTATAGGAATAATGTCTTACGTAGATATCAAATAAATATTCATTTCAATATAGAAATATTGGCATCCAAAAAACCGCTTAACGTGAGTACCCGTTACATAACAAAATTAAAAAATATTTATTTTCTTGCTTTTTATTCTTTCGATAAAAAGCTTATCATAACTAAGTATAATAAACATATAGGTATATAACCTTTGTAAATCAGACTTCCAAAAACCTAATATTAAAACACTAGTGTTCTAATTTTAATCATGAAGCAATCACTGCTTCTCATATATAGTACAATAATACACAATACACTAAAAACTATACTTGACTGTACAATAAACTTGAAACAATATTTTAAAAAATCAAACTGTCTTCAAAATAACCTTTATAACACAGTCTAATCTAAAATTATGTTCAAATAAATTTATTAAACAAAGATTTCTATAGAAGCAAAGTCGCAGTCACAACCTAGTGATAACAAAACATCTTAGTAATAATATAATACATATCGAGTAATCATTATTGGCCGCGTAGCCGTAGCCCGTAGCCCGTAGCCCGTAGACCGTAGCGCTACGCGGCCGCACATAAATTTTATTGGCATAATCTTACCCGCCCGTAAGATTCACTGGGTGGAAATTTTAAGATATACGCAACTTGGACCGTCGGCAAAAAAGACCCAAAATTGTAAGTGATATCGATTTATTTTTATTTGTTAAATATTATTTATTACTATCTGACTCGACCACCATCATTCGGCAATATAAATTAAAATTCTAAAATCACGATTTAATAGGGGAATATTTTGGATGCCAAATCAAAACAGACAAAATAGAAAAAAAATAGTTTTGGATAGGGCCTATTCTTTATAGTTTTCATTATTTATATATATAAAAGGCAATAATTATTAACTGACTGACATATCAACGCACTGCCGAAACAACTGTACCTAGAAACTTGAAAGGGTAGGGTTTTCGACTTCTACGCAGATGAAATCGCGAGCAAAAGCTTGTCATTTTGAGCTTGACCTTTTTATGGTGTAAAGGTAGCAAACGGGCATGCAGTCCACCTGATGGTAAGTGGCCACTGCCACCCATGGACATCAGTAATCATCCTTAAGTACGATTGAGTCATACCTAAGTTTGATCATAGAGAGCGCGTTATAGAGCGTTGCTACCACTGAGGATTAAGATGTTCGCCTCGCGTTTAAGTATAGCCGGCAACTACGCCTCACCAAACCGAAACACAATTAATTGCTTCACGGAGGATTATGAGGGTGGCGGTGGTACTTCCCCGGTCGAAGTACATAAGTATATAAGAAGTACGTGTTGGAGCCCCACATACCTAACCTTCCGCCTGGCCTCTTGGGCGGAGGGTACCGATGTCAGATTTATAACACGTTAAAAAAATTAGAACGCCATCTGGTAGTTTGGTTCGGAACCCTTTGTAAACCAGTCCTACCCGCACTTGACCGATTATTTTCTTCCATATTTTTCCAACTTTAATATGACACCTGTACTCCGAGATATCTGGGAATGTTTGTCTTCATTAATTCTCAAGCGAATATTGGAGCTTCCAAGTAGAGTGTATTTTTCAGTAATTTCAAAAAGGAGAGATTTTGATTTAACTGTTTTTAGGGTTACGCATGTGTGCCAACGGAACCGTATTACCACGGCATCGCTGTTCCTCAGTTTGTCTATCTATCGTTCCGTACATCTAGCCGTCCGTCCGTCCGTCATACTGTTGTCTCGCAGACAGTAATGGGGAGTCTAACTTTGGTTGCTACAACAACAAATATAAAAAAAATGAAAATGAACGAGGGTCCACATAAAACAAAACTGTTATTTGTTGTGTTTTTTTCTAGAACTACGTATAGTATTAAAATTTAAAAAAGTTTGAAAATAAATGAGGGTCCACACACAACGAAACTGTTATTTACTTATGATGTTTTTCTTCTAGAGCTACGTATAAATCTACATTCAAATTGGTCATAATACCATAGAGTTGTACGTAACCCTTCGTGTGTGAGTCCGATTCGCACTTAGCCATTGATTTATTTGCTTGTTACGCGATTTCACCTGTCGTGATTTATTAATTAATCTTACTCGTATATAAATTTAAAAAAAACATTACCCTTTTTCTGATATGTCGTATAAGAAAACCCGTAAAAAATATATTTACTATCATTATTCCTCCCTTGTCGAGGATATAATAAACATGTTAGACGTTTTTCCGTTTTTACATTTATTAACATTTTTTCCCGGTTGTGAAAAGAATGAATGTTCCCTAATTGACACTTTTAGTACGTACATAAAAGCTTGTACATGGCGTCTATCATTCTGTCAGTTCCCTTTACGGCGAAATATTTGCTTATGAAACCAATCAGTGTCTGTCAAGTCATATAGTTTGTATAGGAAATTGTAACTTAAATTTAATGATGAGACAAGTTTTTTTTTTATATCTAAACCTAGCGATAAGGCAGACGGGCTAATGGTAAGTAGTCACCGTCGCCTATGGACATTTGCAGCAGCAGAGGGATCGCCAATGCATTGCCGGCTTTGGAGGAGAGCTCTTTTCGCGCCTTTTTTGAAAAACCCCATGTCAGTATAAGTAGCACGTGCATATGAATAGTTTCGTGCCAATAGATGGCGTTATTAGTTGAAATGTTAGATAAACAAATAAATGGCGTTGTATAAAAGTAAAAGTATTTTAAAAGTAACTTGTTACCTTTTATTGTTTATATATTAAAAATTACTTTTAAAAAGTATTTCTGAAAATATCCTTTGAATCTGTGAAAAAAAATTGAAAACTGGTTATGTTGTTTTGAGTTTATTCATTACAAACAAAAAAGATGTTGCAATCAGTGTCAGAATTTACCAACTGAAATTAGTTTGTGCACATAAACTGATACGTACGAATTCGGTATTAAAGTAAAATCCACCATAATGTTCTATGTTCTTCAAGAGGTTTGAAACCCGCAACTCACGTTTGATCGTATCTATCGGGGTCGGATCAGGGTGTAACAGTATGGGCAGTTAGCTATGGCCGGACCATAACTCACCGCAATGCTGACAACGGAGGATGCTATCGAAACGTACGAGTATCGTGTAATTTGAATGCTAGATATCTATCTATAGACGATCGCATAAACTTTTCCTATAAACATGAGTGTGGATACATGAATACACCTATAATAATAATTTTAAAAATAAGTTAATATGTTACTAATGTCTAAAGAAAAGACACACCTCTCTTTATTACGGCCAGGTTATAGTTTTAGGATATCAGATGGACTTGACAGAACTTGTGTAGTCCGACCGAGGCGATACCACCACCACCCTCATAATCCTCCGTGTAGGAATAATAATCTTTATTACACAGAAAAGAAGTAAAATACAATAAAATAATACAAAGTGCGGTCTTATCGCTAAACAGCGATTTCAAGACAACCTAGTGAGGAGTTAAAGTAATAAAGAATAAAAGAAGAGGCAGGTTTGTTTAACATAAATCAGTCACTAGTTATCGGTGAAACACAGTATATTTTGACTGTTAAATTTGCTGTTATATCGTCTCTAGTGATACTCACTTTGTAAAAAAACAGGGTCTGCCGACCATATTTCAAAAGCGGTATCTAAGTAGTAAGGTTAGTCATAGTACGCGTTCTTGAAGGATGTTATAACCCGCAACTCACGTCAGATGGTATCTATCGGGGTCGGATCAGGGTGTAACAGTATGGGCAGTTAGCTATGACCGGACCATAACTCACCGCAATGCAGACAACGATGGATTCTATCGAAACGTACGAGTATCGTGTAATTTGAATGTTATGGATCTATAGACTATCGCATACAATTTTCCTGCAAACATGTTGAATACTTGTGGTTGAACAGTTACATGAATGTGCATACAATATAATTACAAAAATAAGTAGACATGTAACTAATGTCCAGAAATGAAGCTACAATGTCGTGGTTGTCGGCTTAACTTACGAGACAAACGTTTTTGTCCTCAGGGGTATCAACGCATCTGTGGTCAACATCAGGTTCGATTCGATTGATCTTGGGGAAGATCACTAATGTCCATGGGCGGCAGTAACCACTGATCATCAGGTGGACGGCTGATCAGTGGTCATTGCCGTAACAGACACTACACTGGTAATTGGTGAACACAAACCATAGAAATTAAGTACGAAAGCGAATCAATAACATATAGTTGCCAGTCACAGGGTCTGCTGAAAATTGAAAACTTATATAAAAACAACCACAGTCCCTATCTCTCAAATGACAATATGGTAATGTGGTCAAAAGAACCGTGCCATTTGGCACCATTTGTGTGTGTGTGTGTGTGTGGTCAAAAGAAGTTTACAGTGTTGTTTATTGCGTAATGCTTGACGCCCTATAGCGATTTTTCCATCAGTGACTACTGCTGCGTTTTGAACCTTACGACGTTACGTCGTATCGATGGGTGAAAGGGAGAAGGCGATGGGTGAGGTTTGGGATGTAGCTTTGTCGCTGAGCGCGTTCAATTGGTCCTTGTGAGCGGTGCACAGGAACAAAGTAATAATTGAAACACGATTTGAGTTTACTCCATAAGTAATTATAGACTATTTTGTAATACTTTGAGCGTAAATATGGCTCTGACGGGCTTTCAAGTATTGGGCAGAGCCCATAATAGCTATAGAAGTTTTTACTTCAAAAAGAAAATAGGTTTGGCAAATTCAGAGCTATTTTGTGTAATTCACTTCAAACATGACTAAGTCCTGTTGCCGTAAAAATGGAACAAACTGAACGAAGCTGAGGGATGCTCTTTTATTTACATTTGAGCGCAGTGGTTTGGAGCAGATTGGAAACTAGATTAAAAATGGGGCTTCGGGATTTAAGAGCAGATTTTAAAATGATTACCGCTTTTAAACTTTAAATGACAAATCTTTTAACCGCTCGCATTACAACACTAATTTGTATGCAATTAGGATATGTTTTAAACAATTAGGAAATCATTTTATTTCATTCAAGTGATAGTCTATTCGTCAAATTAGCACTTGGTTAGCCATTATTAATTCCTTGTGACGAAGATGATGATAAAAAATTATAGAATAAAACTACTGGAGCTTCTATTATGTTTCTATCAGCCGTTCCAGAGATTAACCGTAACAAACAGACAGACAGACAGACAAAAATTGTAAGAAATGTTATTTTGGTATGTGTATCATATAAACATACATTGGCATTTAGTAAAAAGCAGTAATTTTTATATTACAAACAGACACTCCAATTTTATTTATTTGTATAGATTTAGATTATTAAGGCTATTTATTCATCAGCTTTTTGTCTATTGTATTATTTAGTAAATTGTAGTAAGTATCATGTTTATTAAATCTATTTCTAGATATAAGCCTCCCCTAATTGGCGACACTTCAACCAGACATGGGCCGCGAGGATTATTTTTTGTAGGTCATCATTCCACGGTCAAGTTGCAACCTCGGCTCCTTTCCCCTACACGTGGTTGTCATTAACGGTTGCAGGAGACATGTATAAATTTACGATTTAAAAATGAACGCCACTCTTGTGTAAAATTGTATTCATAATATTTGTATTTATTAAATTTGCAATTGACGTCATTTTTGGTAATTTAGTTATTATTCAACAACACTCACACACACACATCTTTACGCCAAATCCCTAACGGGGTAGGCAGAGAGTATGTATTCGCAGTATGCAATTAAGTTTTGCAATATTTATTGTCACACTTTAAAACAATTACATCTAATGGAAAGACGATTACTTTTAAATTGGTTAATTTTATATGATATAACAACACTTTGGCACTTCTAATACTTGTAAAATAGCTATAAGAACTTCTAAAATTTTATAATAACCCAAATCGCTACGATCCATCACGCTGCTGCAGAATCGACCAACGCTTTGATTATCGTTTTCCGTGCACCAACATTCCCTGTAATTTGCCGCCATCGTAAAATGAAAAACCAAAGCTTACGCTGGGATTTTGCCGAAATTTGTAATACGAGTTATGTAGCTGTTTTTGGATGACAACCTGCACTGTTTGGCGGTCTACTATTCTATGGTATGGATCTAGGTTTGACAGGAGGTAGAACTCATGTAGGAAGCTAGGCAAGTATGTCAAAACCGTGCCATTTGGCACTCGACACTCTCTGCCTACCCCGTTAGGGATTTGGCGTGAAGATGTGTGTGTGTGTGTACGAAATTAACTAGGGATTCTTCAAAAAGATTTCACTGATACTGCAAGTGTCAATCACGTGGCTCATCTGACTAATTGCTAGTTTTAATTATTCAAAACAATAAGACTAATTATGATGATTATTTACATTGTCTTAAACGAATGTTTGTCTGTATGATCTTCAAGTTGTTGTGCATGAGCGCCCACGAAGGTTACTGAGTTGGTACGACCAATTTTCGATAGATGGCGCCACTATCATTCCAATGTTTTCCTATAAAAGTCAGTTTTCGCGTGGGCTCCGAAAACTATTGTATTTTATATGGCAGAACAACGTTTGCCGGGTCAGATAGTTTTATATATATTCAATTGTTATCTGCAACTCATATCCATAAAACTTACAACTACATTTAACGGCTTAGACCGTGAAATTGAGTAAGAAAAGAAGTATTAAACAAAGATAAAAAAACAGTATACCTAATTACTATTAAACGTTTTTAATTGTAGCACACAGTTACAGAGCGGCGACATTGGAAATCGTTTCGAAATGTCTGTAACGATGTCTACAGATAAATTGAAGTTCTTTTTTTTTCGTATACAGGTAGCAAACGAGCATGTAGTCCACTTAATGGAAAATGGTCACTGCCGCCCAGTTACTGATGTCCAGTAATCAACCCCGAGGACAATTAAATCATACCTATGATTGATCACATATTTGATGCATTGCTACCCTTGAGGACTGGGATGTTCGCCTCGCCTATAAGTGTAGTCAGCAACTACGCCTCGTAACGCAGTAATTGCTTCACGGAGGTTTATGAGGGTGGCGGTGGTACCTCCCCGGTCGAACTACATGAGTTCTACCACTTTCCAAAAGTAAATCTAGAATCAAGACTAGATACTCTACGCTGTCACCGTAAGACTAAATTTATCTGCAAATACAAAATACAAAAGCAAGGAAAGAAAAAGAAGCAAAGCAAAGTTCTAGGTACAAAAACAATATATAACTAGAATACAATCGAAATTCACTGGCAAATGTATTTAATTATTCATTCGACAATTATTTTAAACATGAATAATTTATTTCTACGATCAAATGCATAAAACATTTATTTGTCCATCGCAATTTCAGTTTCCTTTTTTAATGTAATAAATGTGCGTTGTCATGAACATTCGGGGGGGTGCGGGGAGTGACCATTACTACACAGGAGAAAGGAAAAGTTTCGGGTTCAAATCTCGCCCGGGTATTTCAACAGTGAATAAATATTACTATTTTGAATCTTGGCATCTTCTATACTGTTGAATATTATGATACAGGAAATCCTAGGGTGGAACTTTTATGCATGTAATATGCTGTTCACCTACCTTTAATCAGATTAAGCTAGAATGTTGATCACAGAAGTATCTCCTTAGAAGAAAATACGTTTATGTACTATTTCAAGACAAAAAAGCTGAACCCATTCTCGCTGACATTTATGTAGTAAGAGGCGACGCACACAGCCATTACTAACAGCCACAAAACGCTGTTACCGAGCTGTGTATGAAAATTAACTATGTATAAGGATTATTGAATCTTCATTTTTTTATCGTATAAAGGTAGCAAATAACTAAGATGATCGCCTCGTGTATAAATAAAGCCGGAACCACGCCTCTCCAAACCAAAACACAATAATTACTTCACGGAGGATTATCAGGGTGGCGGTGGTACCTCCCCGGTTGAATTAAACGAGTTCTATCACCTGATAAATGATTATTGTATCTTCATACATTGTACATATTTGGTGTAACTAAACTCAAATGAAGCGATAATCGCCTTGTACTTTCTGGAGTCGATTGCAGATATCCATGGTAGGCAATTTCCCAGTAGTTAGAAAACATGACCGATGTGTACCATTATGATTTCAAAAACAGCGGTATTCTATCGAGATTGTCTAGTTTGTACTTTACAAGTGGACAACCATAGATACTTACAAATTGTACGTGACTTTAGCATATTATAATATGCACAAATCTTGTATTCAACCACGGTAATCTGCAATGTCACTAAAACTAAATGCAATTTTTCACATGATATTAGTAACCTAGTCCAACTTGAGATATAAGATATTTTCAGACCCGACAGGTGGCGTTGTTTTCATGATTAAGGCTAGATATCTACCCAGGTAAACTAGAATAATACCCAAAACTTAGGGAGATACAATTGTGATTCCTATAACAACGGTTCTAGCGTCAAGATTGGCTTGTGTACGGTGTGGCTTACAAGGATTTATGGTAAAACAATGCAAGATTGTGGATACGGTGGTCGTAAATCTGGTTGCTTTAAACATAAAATATAGTAGGCCTTCGAACAATATTGGATTTCAGTGCACGGTTAGTTCCTTTAAGTATATGCTCAAACTTAATTGAACAATAAAAGACATTAAATTTGTTTTTTTTTTCGTATAAAGGTAGCAAAGGAGTATGCAGTCCACCTGATGGTAAGTAGTCACTCCCGCCCATAGACATCAATAATCATCCCCTAGCACAAATAAATCATACTTAAGTTTAATCACATGCGTTGCTACCTCTGAGGACTAAGAATTTCGCCTCGTGTATTGATTAGATTGCGCGGCAACCACGCCTTTCCAAACCGGAACACAAGAATCGATTCACGGAGAATTATGAGGGTGGCGGTCGTACTTCCCCGGTCGAACTTCTTGAGTTCTACCACCTGGCAAAACAATAGGACTTCAATACTATGTGTTTATTAAATAAATGCAATATGTAATATTAAACAAACTGAACACATACATATACTCTGTTCAAAAACTCTGTACGGGTTTAAACGTCAATAAAGAGCAGTGTCAGAAAATATTCATAAAATATTACATTACATCATTTATGTAAAACAAAACATTAACATGCACTGTTGTTAAATAGTGAATGTAATATTCTGGACGCTTATAAATTAGATGCATAGGCACTATATCTAGATATAGAGAAAGGTGCTATTATTAATCATACGTAATTTAATTTATACCTTATTACTAATTAAACAAATGACGAGCGAACCAATTCAAATTTGGCGCGCATACAGAATTCAAAGTAGGCAATGGCAAAATTAGCGATAACTAGAATTGGAAATTATGATACGAAGTTGCGAACAAGCTCTGTAATGTATAAACGTGTGTGTAATATAATGCAAATTGAAATAGAACTAACTTCCCAACATTATCATGACAAACGGGGAGCAATTCGCGCGAGGGTGTGGCGGGATTGCTAATTTGCATAATTTGTGTTAATTTATGGACAAGTTAATAGACACTGATACCTCGGATTGATGTCCTACCGTTTCGTTATTTCGTGTGGATTTGATTGATTGGCTTTATTTTATGATAACATATGCATATCATATTAAAGTTTACTCATTAACTACACTGCACTAGTATTCATGCCTTAGTGGCATTACATGTTCTTCAGAAATTACGGCGCGAATTTTCAGCCAAATAGAGATCAGATAGTAAAGAGTTTTTTAATGATACACCAGCCGAAATTATGTCACTTACGGCGTAGCGTCGAATCTTCCGTCAAGCAGCTATTTACGCGAATACATTTATTGTATTTTGCATAAGTAACAGCACGTCACGCTTTGCTCCACGCGATCGAATCTTCGACATGTGCTGTTAAAGGACGATTCCGCCTGAAGATTATAATTTTGTACAAAAGATTATGAGTGTTGCGATGCCATCTCCCTTTTTATCAGTTAAAGGGAGCAAACGAGTCTGCAGATAACCCGATGGTGAGTGATTACTACCGTTCATAAACGTTAGAAATCTCCTCCAGATACGATTAGGTTTTTGTATAAAATTCAATTATTAAAAGCAGCAGTCGTTCTAAATAATAAAATTTCCCCAATTTTGTTCCCAATAAGTGCAAGCCGCCATTACATTTATAGCTGGCGCTGTTTGTACAACCCAAAATGCTTCTGAATGCTAGCCAAGTTTTAAATAATCGCAATTTGCATTTTTGATTAGACTTTTAACAATATTTAGCAGGCGATTAGTACTATTCGTACTATATAGTATTCCTATATTATGCCTGTTGCCTGTATGAAAATAAATATTTTGAAATTAAATTTCATAACAAAAAGAGGATAGAGATATTTCACTTAAGCTTGAAATAATAAACAAAATATATATTTTTGTTTCGATTTGGAAAAGCCTGCTTACCGGCTATACTTTCACACGAAGCGAACATCTTAGTCCTCCAGGGTTCAGTGGTAGCAGCGCATCTGTGGTCAACTTCAGGTACGAGTCAATTATACTTGGGTATGATTAGTTATTGTCCTAGGGCTGTAGTGACCACTTGCTTGCTTAACTTTAATTTTTGATAACTAGTATTCACGTGAAATGAATTACAAGCATTATATTTTGGAGCGTTTAATATAAACATCAAACAGTGTAATCAAACCAGCAGCAAATATACACTAAACTATTAACCTCAAACTATGTACGCGTCATGTATGCTGAAAACTATATACGGGTACCGGAAATAACGTAATTACCAGTTTATACAAAATATGTCTAAATACAATAAAATGCGCTTTAGTGTAAATATTTCTATTTTCAATTCGACCTATTAAAATAATTCAAATTAAAATGGTACCCATTATGATTGTACTACATTTTACTGATATTGCAGTAAAATAACAAAATGATTTGTGATAATATTCTTCCATTTGCTCTAAAATCATTAAATTGTTTAATTTTTAGTATTTCTTGTTGTAATGGACACAGTAACATATAATTTGTAAAAACTTCAAGACCCTGCCTATTTCAGCTCTAGAGATACAGCTCTGTGATGGACGGACGGACGGACAGACAAAGAAGTCTTAATAAAAAGGTCCCGTTGGGTACGAAGCCCTAAAAACGAAGATCAAGCAAATTATATCTACACTAATAGGTATAAGGAATAGAAAAAAAAATAAACAGTTATTACATTTGTTTGAGATTCAAAAGATGTTAAAAATACATATTAATTCATTCGTAAACAGCTAAACTAGGTACGTAAAAACAACAAATCACATTCGAGCATATTCTTTGAGCGAATTCAAATCTCAACTTGCCACGTCTGATTTTTCCAAGTCATGTGTGAAATGAAACTATCACTTGCTTTAACGGCGCAAGGAAATGTCGTGAAGAAACCTAGTGCATTTTATTTTCTTACGAGAGTTTTCATTTTACAGGCAATGTCGTGTCTGGAGTGTCGAATCTACAAGGGTGGTATCGTATTTATGGGTTGAATATAGAACCGAACTTTAGGAATATTTTGTATTGATCATTCATCATCATTATCCATCCGTCCGTCAATCAGCTTTTTGAGGTCCACTGCTGGACATAGCACACACACACATCTTCACACCAAATCCCTAACGGGTAGGCAGAGAGTATCGAGTGCCAAATGGCACGGTTCTGACATACTTCTTCCACTTTCATAACTCTATTTACATAACTTCACTGTTGAGTACAGATCTCTTCTCAAAATAAGAAGAATTTAGGCCAAGAGCGCTAGCGATTTGGTAGACTTCATACCATATTGCGATTCTTTGTTTGACAATGAGTTTGCGTTCAGTATGCGTAATTTTGAAAAATCGAACATTTGTGCCTAGAATTTGAATACGAACACCCGGGGAGTTTGGATTCCTAAAGCTAGGCTGCACTTTACCACGTCTTTCTAATCAAAATCCAGTGATATTATCTATACCAACATTATAAAATTGTATAGCTTGTTTGTTTGAACGCGCTAATCTCAGAAACTACTGGTTCGAATTGAAAAAATATTTTACTGTTGGATAGCCTATTTACTGGGGAAGGCTTATGGGCTATAAAAAATAGGCTATGTTCAGTAGGTGAATAATTATTTAAACTTCCGCGATAAAAGTCGCGAGCATATGATATTATATATTTGATTTACCTACTCTTCATATTGTCAATATTGGAATTTAGTTACAATAGTTGTGTCATTACGTTTCGACAACAAACATGAACGTCATTAGGGTTTCAACAGCCATGTAGTACATTTCCACTAGAAAGTAGGTTAACCTATATATCTTTGTGGATGAATTGTAACCTGTATTAGCTTTTGATATAAATTATTATTATTTATGCAAAATAAATACTTCATATGATGTTTTATAACTGCTTGCGAAATGCAAAATAAATACTATATGATGTTTATATAATTTAGACAGACGAAGGGGCAAAATGTCCAATAACGTAATATACAGTTAATCATGGACTTCTGTCACATTAAATGAATAATCAATAAATCGCCAGGAGCGATATAACAAGAATCGATATAACAAGAGCTCCTTTATCATTTTGAATATTTACATGTCATTATACTACAAGTCCAATGGATGCGGATGGGATCCCTTTAGGGAATAGTTCAATGGAAGAAAATTTACAATATGTACTTATACTTAAAATCTTTACCACGAGTACATGACTAGGAAAGAAAGAAAGAATAATTTAGTTACGGTATAAGCGACAGATAGATGTACAATAAACATAATTATACACGTTAGAACTTAAAACTAAACAAAACATATTAAAAAAATAAATGTGTTACGTATTAACTAACAACTATCTAAATGTGTTGCAGCATGATGTCTGGATGAAGATGATAATATATATATTAATATGATTAACTAATTCAGTAAATTCATTGACCGATTCATTTTAACACACACACACACACACGTACATCTTCACGCTAAATCCCTAACGGGGTAGGTGGAGAGTATCGAGTTCCAAATGGCACGGTTCATT